>JARYGA010047736.1:0-37355 GCA_030545235.1 Helianthus tuberosus | reverse complement strand
TTTATATAAATTGATGTCGTCTACTGTTTTCGTTATTTTAATAATGTAGTTAAATGCTTTATAAATTTATGAAGATTTAAGTAAAATTGATATTGAGACGTGGATAAAAATTGAAAATTTATAAAATACTGTACTTTAAAAAGTTACAAAAGAAAATAAATATGTTTGAAAGTATTTATGATAAAATAATAATAATAATAAATATTAAGGGCTATTGGATTTTAACACCTCAAACTTTGAAGAATTGGCCGTTACCATCCCCAACTAACACTTTGATCTGTGACACCCAAAACTTTTAATTTTGTTTGTCATTTCACCACTCAGTTAAAAAATGACTAACTGAGTTAGTCTTCTATCCTAGCTGGCATCATTAATCCTACATGGCAACCATTACGTGGCAAACACATGTTATAAGAAGCAAAATCCTTCATTGTTCTATTGTTGTTCTATGCGTTTTGGAGGGAGCGATCAGAGGAAGGGTTACGTGACCTAGCTTCTCAAAATCAACAATCCATCAAGTGTAAACTCCGGTCAGTTCAAGGTACGATTTCACATGAACTAGTAGATTATGCAATGGGGGAATCGATTGATGTTATGCTTTGGTATGGTGGTTACATCAATCGATTCCCCCATTGCATAATCTACTAGTTCATGTGAAATCGTACCTTGAACTGACCGGAGTTTACACTTGACGGATTGTTGATTTTGAGAAGCTAGGTCACGTAACCCTTCCTCTGATCGCTCCCTCCAAAACGCACAGAACAACAATAGAACAATGAAGGATTTTGCTTCTTATAACATGTGTTTGCCACGTCATGGGTGCCATGTAGGATTAATGATGCCAGCTAGGATGGAAGACTAACTCAGTTAGTCATTTTTTAACTGAGTGGTGAAATGACAAACAAAATTAAAAGTTTGGGGTGTCACAGATCAAAGTGTTAGTTGGGGGTGGCAACGGCTAATTCTTCAAAGTTTGAGGTGTTAAAATCCAATAGCCCAAATATTAATATAGTTGAAGTTGTTAGCGTAGTATGGTATAATAATTCAACCATGAACAAAAATGTTAAAAAACTCCCTAGCTAACATGTTTTTATTATATATATATTATTTCAACCATAAAAACTCAATTTGGAAGAGCAGTTAACCCAAAATTACTCACATCCGCTATGCAATAAATGCCAATAATAGTGTGCCATCTAAGCTCAAACCATTACCCACTATCTTATTCCTCTCTTTTACCATTCGAGTTTCACAACCCGAACAAACTACTTGACCCAAGCACCCGAAACACTTACGGTGTCCCCTGTCCCGGGTGCTCGGCCTTACACGATTGAAATTGGCGGTGGTCTGGTAAAACACTCCCTCCACCCTTAGATGAGATGCATGCATGCTTAGTTTAACCTCTTATATTACCGCCATACCTTATATTCCATTTACATGGATGCTTTCTTTAGGAGTAAGATCAAATACAAACCGCATTTCGCATACAAACTGTAAGAACCATTTAAAAAGTGTCACGTGGCATCCAACCAATTATAGAGAAATGATAAAATAATATCCTAAATAATATCAATTATATTGAATTCTCTATAAGTATGCTAACAAGCAATTAATTCTTTATTTGGATATTTCTTTTGTTTTTAATGTGCTTATTAAGAAAAGTGTTTATATCATTCAAATATGTGCTAAAATCAATTATCTCTATTAATTTTCATGTGCTAAGATAATTCAAAAGTGCTACTTTTATGTATGTATTGTTTTGGTATGTGCTAATTTAACTTTTTTTAAGTGCTAGGATCTGTTCTTACGGTTTGTAGGATAAATATGCTTTGTACCGGAACCAACCCCGCTTACTTAAACCTCTCATATCACCCCTATACTTTATATATGTCATGTACATGCTTTGTTTTTTTTATTAGTATTTTTTAAAATCTTTTTGCAACTATAAGGCATTATTCACATATAAAGCTTCCCTTAAAGAGTACCTTAATCACGGAGAGCTATCAAAGAGCATAAACATTATTGCAACATTTGTACCATATATATATATATATATATATATATATATATATAAATAAGGGTAGTTGCACGGTACCCCTGACCGCGGAAAGCATTCCAGCTTTCCCAGGCTAGCGACCCGCAACGCCGCCTGGCGGTGAGTCCCCCCACCGAGTGGACATCGAGTGCACAATTTAAATGCTAACGACCGGAGTCGAACCCGAGTCCCCACGGTGAATGCAGGGTGCGGTGGCCACTGGGTTGACACCCAGTGGTTTATATATATATATATATATATAGAGCGGTTAACATACATTAGGCGTAATCCTACTTCACGTACGCGACAATCGTAACCGTCAGATCAGGGTTAAAAGCGTGATTATTTGCTCCATGCGTGATTATTTGCTTCATTATACACATGCGTGATTATTGCTACATGCGTGATAATCACAAAAACACTGATCCATATGTGATAATCTGTTCCATGCGTGATAATAACCTGATCTAACGGTTAGGATTGTCGCGTACGTGAAGTAGGATTAGGGCTTTTGTACATTATACTTTCTCTCTCTCTCTCTCTATATATATATATATATATATATATATATATAGTGTGAGGTTCATTGGGGAACACTAAAAAAGTGGGGAACAGTGGGGAACCGACTCAAACGAACTCCGATTGGACTCATTCATGCGGCGTTGGAACCGGCTCGTCGAACCCTAATTAGGATCTCTTAACCCTAAACCCTAAATCATAACCCCTAAACCCTAAATATATTAGGGTTTGGCTTTTAGGGTTTAGCTTTAGGGTTTAGCGTTTAGCTTTAGGGTTTAGCTTTAGGGTTTAGATTTAGGGCTTAACTTTAGGTTTAGCCTTTAGGGTTTAGCTTTTAGTGTTTATAGTTTAGATTTTACGGTTTAGCTTAGGTTTTAGCCTTATTTTTTAGCTTTATGGTTTAGAGTTTAGGAGTTAGGATTTAGGGTTAAGAGATATTAGTTACGATTCGACGAGCCGGTTCCAACGCCGCTGGAATGAGTCTAATCGGAGTTCGTTTGAGTCGGTTCCCCACTGTTCCCCACTTTTTTAGTGTTCCCCAAATGAACCTTCCCCTGTATATGTATATATATAAATATATATATATATATAGGGTAAGGTTCATGCGAGAACCGCGAGAATCAATATGAACACAACCTAAAATAGCTAAAAAAACCTAAAAAAAACCTAACCCCCCCCCCCCCAACCCAAAAAAACCTAAACCCCCCTCCCCACCCCCCCCAAAAACCTAAACCCTACCCCCAAGCTAAAATGCTAAAAACTAAACCCCCCAAAAACCTAAAAAAATCTAAAAAAAAAAAACAAAAAAATATCTAAATTTTTTTTAATAATTTTTATGTTAAAATCGCTACTTTTAGTAGCAAAAAAATTTTTTTTTTTAATTTTTTTTTGCTACTAAAAGTAGCGATTTTTTTTTATAAAAAATATAAAAAAATTTGTGTGTTTTTTAGCTATTTTTAGGCATTTTTGGTTGTGTTCACATTGGTTCTCGCGGTTCTCGAAATAAGGGGTGGTTCCTAACGGATCTTTGTCCAATATATATATATATATATAGGGTAAGGATAAATTGAAAACCCTCTTGAGTAAAAGAAACCTTGAAAACCCAATAACAACCATTGATCATACTTGATGGATGGCTTAGATTCACTTTTGGGCATCTGTTGCTTTTGTATCCTTTTCTCTCCATTTTTAAATATATTTCATGTACGTAAAGGGTAATATTGGAAGATTAATACAAATTCTCTTACAAACAAACAAAAGTCTGCATGTTATAAGAAACCCTCACATCGGCTTCATCTTTACACTAAACCACCCTACAAAACCTACATCAGACTTGCATTAATTCAAAACCCCAAAACACAAAACACTTTCTCTCCCTTTCACAATCTTCATCCAGCCCTCTTCATCCATACCTAAAAATCGTCGGAGATATTCAACAAAAACCAGAATACATAGCAAAATCACCGGAGAAATTCAACAATCGCCAGAGATATTCAACAAAAAACGTTGGAATTTCAGGTGCGTCGGTCTTTGTTTACTAGAATTATAAACTTTGTTTTAACGATAGAGATTTGGGTTGTGTTAGATAGAGTTTCTACAGTTTTAAAGATATTCATGTGTCTTAAAAAGAAAGTGCTTGGTTCCTTCATAAACCCAACTGGGTTTTCTTAATGACAGGGTACGGTTAGGTTTTTTTTTTTTCTTTTGAGTAATCTCATGTTTTAAAAGCTTAATTAAAAGGGTTTTTGGGTGAATACGTGATCATTTTTTGGGGGAGGGGGGGGGGGGGTTGTTTCTCTAATTTGTGTATTAATTTTGATTTGAGGAAATGAATTACACTAATACTCTGTCATTAGAAAAAAGGGCTATTTAGGGTTTATCAATACATAATGAAAAATGAAAAAAAAATATAGAGATTTTTGGGGGATAATAAAAAATAAAAGCATAAAAAAGGTGGGAAGAATGTTCGTCTAAGAAAAAAATCTATGTTTGCTATAAATTGATTTGGGCCATAGTGATCTACCGGTGATTGTGGCCCTGTATTTGTTATCTACTGGGGTATAAAATGATCTGGCCTTAAATTGACTGCTTCTTAATCTGATGTTTTGTTAGATTACCTGATACTTTGAAGTAATAGGTTGTTACAACTAAGGATAACAAAACACATCCGAGGAAAAAATGAGCCCAGGTGTTTATAATTACAAAACCTGTTATTAATTATGCTTACACATTAAATTACATGTTCTTTTATTAATGTTGTTTACAATTCAAAAATGCAGCTAAAAAGGATCGCCATACCCCGGTTGTCGAGAAGCACGTAAACGGGCAACTAATATGTACATAAATACTTTGAATTCATTACATGTTTGTTGTCATGTTTATGTGTAATGTATATAAACTTTCTAAATAGTGACAACCGATGCTAACACGGGCGGTCCAGCAACGCGAACAAGAGGAGGTAAAAAAAGTTTAAAATTAGTTTTTTTATTGTTAAGACATATATTTTGTAAAGCTTGTTAATAGTTTATGATTTATATAAAACATGTACAAATGTAGGTCAGCAAGCGCATTGTGATAAGAAGGTGCAAAAAAGGAAGCTAATAAGTACGTACAAACAATTTTTTTTTCTTTTGCTTGTCTTAGAATTATGTTTTATATAATTTATAAAACAAAGTTGGTGCCTCAGTTTCACCGGACAGTGAATTGGACACCCCCGGGAAAAACATGGAGAATTTAAAAAAAGGTATGTTTTTTTATGTATAGAAGTTTTTTTGTTACATCTTTTTTACATCTAATATTTATGTAAATATACTTTGTAAAACATTCTAAGTTGACGGCGATGCGGGTGGGCCAGCAACACGTACTAGAGGAAGTACAAAACTGTTTTAAACGTGTTCTTTAGGAATCTAAATAAAGATATGTTTCGAGACTTTAATACTGATTGTTAAAAAAATGTATATTTACAGGTCAGCAATCACGGGCACATAGCAAAGCAAAGAAAATTGTCAAAAGGAAGCTAATAAGTACGTACACACAACTTTTTTCCTTCTTTAGAAAAAATGTAAATCGTAACAGAAAGTTGGTGTGTTAGTTTCAGTGGACAGCGACTCAGAGATTACCAGAGATTTGTTAAATAACAACACCTTGGGTGACAATGGCCGTGCAGTTCTGGCCAGAAAGGATGTAGTTGTTGTGGGGAAAACAAAGAAAGAAAAACATGAACGGGTGAAAAGCTGAAGTGGGAAACACCCAAAAACCACACATAAGTGGTCTATAATAAAAACACGTTCAGCGCTCATGCAATTGTAAAAATGCATCAAGTCTCTAACCAGTAACCAACAAGAGGACGTGAAGAGGATGGGGTTTGGTAAGATGCTATCATTCAACGTCAGTGGTATACCTGCAAAACTTGCGCACTATGTTGTGGACCACTTCAACACGGAAGAAATGGCTATTGAGATGTCATGTGGGTCAATAAACGTTAATGTTGAGTCTGTCCATGGTCTTCTAGGAATTCCTAACGAAGGGATAGACATGCAAAATGTAAGAGCATATGAAAAGCTTGATATTGCTGTTATGACATGGAGAAAACGATACCGTGCAGGATTTGTGGCACCGATGAATTTGGCACAATCTATAATGACAACTGATGTGTGTAAAATGCAACATATAAATTACATCAAATGAGGCATAAAACTAACCCTTTTTAGTACTAATGTTGGAAAAAATGTGCTTTTGTCTTCCTTTTGTATTTTCAGGACCAAATGAGTTTAAATGAACAAAAGGAACAAATATGCAGCAAAAACTAACATAAATACAAGAAAAGGAATAAACGTGGCATGCCCGACCCCTCGACAGCATCTTCCCAAGCAAAAACAAGAGAACAGATGCTGATTCCAGGATCCGGTGAGTTTGACGGAGCTTCGGTCCAGAAACGACGTGTTCGGTGTGTTTATTACGACTAAAGAAAGGAGTAGAAGATAAATAAGACACCGATCAGTCACTCATAATCTGGTCTCTATTGATTCTTCAACGTTACAGCACCACGAGACCAGTTGGACAGCATTTTCCCTCTAGGAACCAAAAGCTTATCCAAATGGAAACCCCAAGTCCCTATTTATAGACATCACCTACACTATGTGTCCATCCGATCGGATTGCCATCCGATCGGATTGTCATTCGGCCGGATGGTCATCCGTCCGGATGGACTTTGACAATTACAAAACCTGTCCAACTTCTCTATTCTATACAATATTTAACACACGTTCTATCTAACTATTCGCACAGTGGCAGACGTACGAAATATGCACCAACAGATTCCCCCTCGGATGTCACTGTCGAATCATCTTTAAAACTTTGAGAACCTTGAGCCGTGTTTGAATATTCTGTAATCTTCAAGTTTTCTGCAACTTCAATCAGGTATCTTGAAATCTGACTATCCAAATTCCCCCTCGATTGATGATTCGGGTTTGCTTTTGCCAAAGTAAAGCACAAATTCCCCCTGGAATGAATCTTCAGGTCTTTTGCACAGTTTACGACTCTCCTCTGATTTGCTAAACTGCAACCTTCATGAACAATCACCAACTTGAAACTAATCAATGCAGTATCCTCTATTTCAACATTAACCGCATCCGAGCTCAGTTGTTGATATCACAAGTTAGCACCACGATCTTCGCTTTCCGCCTGCTCGATCTAAGAATGTACAAAAACTCAATCGGCAATTGATAGAAACTTCAAATACCCCACTGGTTAACTTCAAATCCGTGATTCCCCCTGAAGATCTGATATCCCGTTTACCGTGATCCACGTTAACGTACCGTAAAAATGACAGATCCGTGTAAACAGTATTCTCCACAATCAGCAAATCTTCATCGGAAAACAAATCATCTGGTAATGCAATCTGATCTCCGAAGCATTCGTCCACAATCAGATTCATCTCCTCGGATAATCTAGATCTCAGAAGTTATCATCCACGATCACTCTCAGATATCTGATGCTTTCGTCCACGATCAGATATCAACACCTCGAATCCTCTAGATCTCAGAAGCTTACACTCACAATCAGATTCTCATTCCCCCTGACAATCTGAAGTCGAAAACTACCCGAATACTGTTGCAGTGTCACGAATTTCAAAAATGCCGGAATTTCAACAAACGACATTGAAATTTTTATTCCCCCTCATTTTTGGAAAATCTGACGTCTCTATTACTGAATTCCCTATCAAACTGAGCAATTCAGTCCTCTCTTTTCTGTGAAAAACTCGACTATGCCAAAAATATTACAATATTCCTCAAAATGTCAGTTTTTCATCGTTGCGGATTTTTTGATTTGGCCCATAAATAGTCAGATACCCTGAATGATAAACATTCTGCACCAGTATCATGACTACCCCACTAATTTCCACAATTCGTGATCGCATCATCAAATTTATTCACTGAAGCCCACGACGGTGTCCCCGAACAACCCAGCTTGGTCGTTAAAAACCCAAAAAAATTGTCAATCACCAATTTTTTTTTGAAGACTCTCCTCGTCATTGTGATCAAAAAATACATTTTTTTAGGCATTTGATCATCTGGTCGAATGGCATGGATCGAATGGTCATCCGATCGGATTGTCATTCGATCGAAGGACATAATGAATCAAAATGGTATGATGGATCGGATGGTCATCCGATCGGATTGCCATCCGATCGGATTGTCGTTCGTTAAAAACCAACTTATCTTTCAAACACCCCATAGTGACATGGATCGGATGGTCATCCGATCGGATTGCCATCAGATTGAAAGCATATAAACCTTCAATAATCCTTCAAGTAAGATAGTGACGTGGATCAGATGGTCATCCGATTGGATTGCTATCCGATCGGATTGCCATTCGATCGGAAATGTTCTATCAGCTCAAGAACACTCCGAATCACGTTTTTTCGATCCAGAATCTTTATTTGTGTGAATTTCATGATGAAACTTCACAGGATTGTGCGCAAATCAATTCTGAACAGAATGATGTCTTCAATTCCAAAATCCATCCGTGAATTGACCTTAATTTTGATGATTTTCTCTGTTTAACGTCAAAACTCCTGTTTAACCCAAAATTGATGATCTTTTGGTGATTTAACCGACTGTTAGATCGATTAAATCGGTACCCTGGCTCTGATACCACTGCCGATTCCACGATCCGGTGAGTTTGACGGAGCTTCGGTCCTGAAACGACATGTTCAGTGCATTTGTTACGACTAAGAAAGGAGTAGAAGATAGATACGACAACGATCAGTCACTCATAATCTGGTCTCTATTGATTATTTAACGTTACAGCACCACGAGAACAGTTGGACAGCATTTCCCCTCTGGGAACCAAAAGCTTATCCAAATGGGGACCCCAAGTCCCTATTTATAGACATCACATACACTATGTGTCCATCCGATCGGATTGCCATCCGGCCGGATGGTCATCCGTCCGGATGGACCTTGACAATTACAACACCTGTCCAATTTCTCTATTCTATACAATATTCAACACACGCTCTATCTAACTATTCGCACAGTGGCAGATATACGAAATATGCACCAACAACAGAAGGCTGACCACGGCCCCGTGCCAAGCGGACACAGGGGCGTGACCAGATGCCTGCAGAAAAGACAAAGTTATAGAAACTTCTATTCCCAGCACAGGGCGTGCCCAGCTCAACACGGCCCGTGGTCAACGCTAAGATTCGTAGAATCTTGATAGTACAGATACGCTTCTGCACACGGGGCCGTGCCCAGCCAACATGGTGGCGTGTGGAGCTAATGCAGACAAATTGTAATTAATGAATAAAGAGAAAAAGGATGGCCACGGGGCCGTGTCCAGCGGACATAGGGTCGTCGGGCTTCTGTACAGGCTGTAAATAGAGGTGCTTGGTTCACTTCTAAGGCATCCCTTGGCAAACCACCTCTCTCCCAGTTCACCCACACTCCACCACCACTACAACACCCACATCCACCACCATCATCCATCATCCACCTTAGAGTGTGTGTAGTAGTCTCGGGATCCAAGATTGATAGTAAGAGTTCTTGACAATCAAAGGCCATATTTGCCTAAGTGTCTTACATCACTTGGTGAAGACAAGCATTTAGTGTAATACTTTTGATTTTTAATCTTTTCGCACTTTTTATTTGATTTTGTATTAATGGCTTTAATAACTAGTTTCTTATGTTGAAGGTGAAACTTGTGACAACCCTCACATTTACAGGTATCCGTACACTAAATTAATATTTGATTTGTGCTTAATGACTGTGGTTGATTACAACTGTGATTAAACTGCTTACTGATTTCTGCTACATACATATATATGCAACACATTTTATACTGTGACTCCATTTATTATATACAAACATTAGTGACAAACTTGATGCACAAAGCACAGTTAGCACACTAAACTGATAACCCAGGAAACATGCTGACAATACCAGCACCTAGACAGACACTATATTGAGGCCCAGTATGAGCCGGGAATTAAGTACTACACTGGTAGGGAGTGTAGGGAGGTGAAGACCATAAAACGGCGTCACTAGGTGATAGTTATAGTGCCCGGAAGTGCCTAAAACATACTTAAAGTGCAGAATTCTGCACTAAATACCAAAATTCAGCATTTAACAATGCTAGTAAGGTGCAAAAACTTGGCAAAATAGTCCTAGATATTTTCCAAAGTGTTGGGAATTTAATGTGTCACTAAAAACAATATAAAAGACACTTTAAAGCTTTATTTAGCACTTTAACGGATCAACATCCAACCGAACAATCGGACTTTACCTGAAATATAAAAATATTGCCAAATACATTGTTTTTACTTTCCTGAACTAGTTAGGGTCCCCAAACACCCTAACACACCTTATATTAGATAACACATAATAATATCCTAACTAAACACTTTGAAACTAACTAGATAGTTACCATCACATTACAACCCAACCCCATACCCCCCCCCCACTTCGACGGTCACAAGGGTGGGACACACCCTTGCTTCTTTTGATTATTTTAATTGTACAGTGTTGGAGGATTAGTAACATAATACATATTGGGTAAACTTGAAACATGGTTTATAAATAAACACACAAGACTTCCATCTTCATTTCATCAAACACTCAACAAACAAACTTTCTCTCTTCCCTCCTTCATCACTCACGGCCGCCACCACCCTCCACCATACATCCACCATCAAGTCTTGTTCAAGCCATCCACATACATACAAAGGTGTAAGGAGTCCTACAAACAAGCTTGGTGCACTCGGAAGCTCAAGGACCACTCTTGCTTTCTTTTATCCACCACTTTTACGCCGTGTTTCTCCCCTAGCCTTGTGCTAGTAGTAAGTGCTCTAAAACATCATCTTGTTCTTGTATTTAGTGGTTAATAGATGATAGAATGATTAAATGTTGAGAACACTAATGAACATAAACTAAGTCTTGAACATAAAGTGATAAAGGGTGGATAAAGAGAAGATATATGGGTAAATCATGTAGATCTTGTGTAGTTATGATATTTGGATGTTGTTTGTTAGTAGAAGTAGGATGGATCATCATCTAGGCTTGCTAGATCATGTTTAAGAACATGAACTAGTAAGATGTAAATGGTAGAAATATGAAGGATGATGAAACCATCCATACATGAACCTTGAACTTGAATAAATGTAATTTTTTCTTGAAAAATAAGGTTATAAACTTGTAGATCTAAAGATCTACAACTGGTTTTTCGGAAGAACCAAGTGAAAAATACTAGTCTTGTTAAAACTCGGATCTTGTATGAACTAAAAGCATTTTTAGTAAGTAAACAAGTGTAGGAACACTTGTGTAAAAGGAAGATTTTACAAAGAAAATTTTTTGTAAATTATGACTAGAAGTTGTTAAACTTCAAATTCTTTAAAAATAAAGTTTTTAAGAAACTAATCATATTTTTAAAGATAACAAGACCTACTAAATATGTTAGTAATTTACTACATATTTTTACAAACTTTCAAGTTCACAAGTTTATGGTTCATGTTTATTTTTGTCAAAGTTGATGATAAAAAATTGTATGTTGTTGATTGTTAAATTGTTTGAATGATTTTACAAAAGAAAATGATACGCTAGTAAGCGTGGACACCTCCATTTACAAAGGGAACTCTGGTGAAATTTTTCTAGAATTTCAACACTTAGAATTGTTTTTCTAACAAATGTTTACAAATATATTTTTAACTTGGTTTTCAAAATAAACTTCGCCATGATTTTTATCTCAAAAATTACCAATTACCGGAGGTGGATTTTCGTAAATAAAACTTGATGAATATATATTTAGAATATATATTTTATAATAAGACGCTTGTGTGATTATTTGATTATTTTGTGAACTAGATATATATTATTTTTAGGGTAAAAATAATATAACTTAAAGGTATCATGAAATTTCGACTCCAAAATAATACCAACGCTCTCACAAATAAATATTTAAGTTACACCAGTATTGTTATTACAACGCGAACTCTAAAATGTAACTTATGTATATTTCGGAAAATACTCTCATATGTATATTTTGATAAAGTATTATTTTAGAATTGTATGAGTTAAATATACTATTTTTGGGAAAAATATATATATTTTGGAGTTAGAATATTTTAGACAAGTGATTAAAAATATATTTTTCAAGTGGGACTTAAAATATATTTATCAGAATTATAACGTGTACATGTATCAAAACCCCCATCCTTGGGAAAGAAATATAAAATAAATAAGAAGTGTGAATACGGAATAGTTACCTAACTATTTCTCCAAAAACGTTAAACCCTAAGCCAGGGCACGGCCATCCGTCTAATAGGCATTAGTACGTGTAGGTCGTCACGCAGCAGGTTGAGTTGGAGACTTACGTTTCGGGATACGCACTTCAGTGAGTTCATGTCCCCCTTTTCTCTTAACTGTTTTCAGTTCTATACTTCGGGGGTGAAATACATGCGACAATTATTACAGAATTTGATATACATGGTATGGTTAGCTTAAGGAGGGTTTACTACTTAGATCATGTGAGTGGGTAGGTGGTACTTGGGGCCATTAATCCTCGTTGTAGGACCGAGGGTCATAAGCGATAGATCTATTTGGGTGTAGCGATCCCAACTCATGAGTCCACTGTACGGACCATGGGGTGACTTTGAGCCCGACTCAAAAATCTGCTAGGTTTGAGTCTTCCTGCTTCATTTCACACATATCATTGGCCTTGCAACCCAATGGTGATCTCTTTTTTCCTTAATTGCTACATACCAGGGATTTTCATACATACTACAAGGGTTTATACATACTCACTTTTACATGAACTCGCTCAACTTTTGTTGATTTTTCAAACTACATGTATTTTAGGAAACTAGGAGATCTGGCAAGGTATGCACTCTCGTCAAGCTGCGTAGGAATAATGATGTCATCCGAGTTTAGGAAATGTGACCTTTGCCTGGACGGGTTACAAGTCTTAAACTGTGTTTTTATTCATGTCCTTTGGTTGTGTCTTGTGAACACATTTTAAATTATGTCATATCGTAATCTGTTTTAAGTGTCGACTTTTAAACAATGTTGTCGAGTTTACTTTTAAAAACTTGATGAATGGATGAACATCATATTTTTTTCATATAGCATGGTTATGATATTTGCTATGGTATTAAGAAGTCACACCAAATAAACCCACGCTTCCGCAAAGCCAGGGTGTGACAGCTTGGTATCAGAGCATCGATCATAGCGAACTAGGATTCTTTCTCGAGTCTAGACTATGATCACTAGGGCTCTCACGAAAACATTTTTACATTGCATACACTAAACGTCCAGATCCAGGGTACAAAACATTTTTACAAACAAAAAGGCACAAATACACTTTTTCAAAATTTATATATTTCAGTCTTAGAGACTGAGGGAGTTCAGTCTTAGAGACTGAGGGAGGTTCAGCCTTAGAGGCTGGGGAGGTTCAGCCTTAGAGGCTGGGGAGGTTCAGCCTTAGAGGCTGGGGAGGTTCAGTCTTAGAGACTGAAGGGTTCAATCTTAGAGATTGGGGAGGTTTAGTCTCAGAGACTGGGAGGTCTTGGTCTTAGAGACCAGGGAGTTGGTCTTAGAGACCAGGGATTTAGTCTTAGCTGGGAGGTTGGCCTTAGAGACCAGGGAGTTAGTCTGTGAGGCTAGGAGGTTCAGTCTGAGAGGCTGGGAGGGTAGTCTAGGAGGCTAGGATGATTACTTGTTTGCTTTATTGTGGTTAACATGTTTATTTGACTTTATGATTGATATATGTGCATATATGTGATTGTGTTACAGACGTCATGGTTTCATCGTCAGACACAGGAGTATCGGACACACTAGACCCCATAGCGATGGTGTCAGATGACGAGATTCCGTCAGAGCGAGAGGTCTACACATCAGACACCACCAGCACTGACGATGATGATTTCCAGCCGTTCGCGCTGCCTGACGTCGGAGTTGAGCCTGCTGATGGCATTCCTGCCGGGGATCTACCTCTTGCGGTGATCCCTGCTCCCATTCCGCTTGCTGTTTTCCCAGTAGTAGATATGCCACTCGCTGTCGTTTCTGATGACGACATCGATCTGTTTGAGGAGGATCCGCCTGAGGCTGACTATGAGGGCGGGGCCCCTATTGATGCTGACGTTATTCTTCCCATTGCTGAGGCCCCTGTAGAGGAGCTTCCTGTTGGTTCACCTGTCCCGGACTCATTGGAGTCTGTGGCATCTGCATCTTTGCACGACCATGGTGTGCAGCCTCACTCTTCTGACCCTGACATGGCGATGTCAGCTGCACCCGGTCCATCGCATGAGTTCGAGTTTGACCACGAGGTCGATGACGCTTTTGAGCCGGTCTTTCCCCCTGATTTCGATCCTGACCACGATATTGAGTTTATTCACATGGATCAGCCCCTAGAGGCGCCCGTAGATCCTATTGATCCCTTGTTTGACATCCCTGCTGATCTTGATATGGATCTTGTTGACCCGGTATTGGATCTGAGTTTCTTTTTTATTGTATTTTCGTTTGAAATTAAGATGGAAATGAGAGAGTTGTGCAGCGGAATTAAGATGAAAACAAACTTTGCATATAATCAAACGAGAGTAATACTTTAATCAAACATCTTTACACAATGAATCGAAAGATTGAATTTGTTTCAACAACGATTACAATGATTGATGAATGAATGCAAACTCCCCCTCAGCCAGAGCTCAGTAGTTTGTTCGTGCAAAGAAGACAGTATTGCAAGAGCTAATAGAACAGTACAAAGTACTGAACTATTTATAGGCACTTGCAAACCACTGAGCATCTTAGCTGACGTCACCATGAAAGTGACATCTAACCTCCTAACAAACTCTAACCTCTGATCTATACAAACTCTGATATACTAACTACTGCTATTACATTTCTTTACATAAAAGACACTTAAACAGCTGCTGCATCCTTCCACTGCTGTGAACCCAGCAGTGCCTGTCCGGATCAGCAGTACTTGACTCAAGGCAGTAGATTGAGTCAGCAGAGCTTTGGTCTTCCATCAGTCTTTGACATTTGTCAGTAGATGCAAAGCAGCAGTTGTAGGACAGCACTTAGTAAGATCAGCAGATAGGAGGTCAGCAGATATAAAACCACTTTCAAGGGGAGAGATTTGCATGAACTAACTGTAATCGTCTGCTTATTCTGGATCCACTGCTCTGATCCAGTTTTGGCTTTAATTATCTGTTCCTCTGATAGGGTTTAATCCCAACAATCTCCCCCTAGAACAGATAATGCCAAAACTCTTCATTATTTGTGGAATTCTTTATTGCCTCATCAACAGCTCCCTTATCTGACCTTTAAATTGTAATTCAAAGTCTAGGGCATCTGTATCTTCATCATCCCTGCTAAGTGGAAGATCAAGGAGATCCTGTAAATCTTCAAGACTCAGGCCAAGAGCTTGTTCCCTTGATATTTTCTCCACTTCTCCACCAGACCTGAGCAAAGTCAATACGCAGGTCTGTTTGTCAGTTTCCCACTTTTGTATTTTTGAGCCTGGTGGGTTTCTTGGGAGATGTTTATTTGCAGAAGTATTTGGAGAGGCTGGCCTATTCATGACTGGCTGAGCAGTACTTGCAGTTTGATCCAAACCAAGAGTTTCCATGATCATTTTCTTTATACCCTCTTTTCCAAGGTCTTCAGCTTCCATTAACTCTTTGATGGTTTCAGCAATCAGCTGTTTCTGTGGCCTTCTTTTGTAGATGGCAGCACCAACTGGAGCTGTGGATCTCCTGATTTGCAGCTTTGATGGTCTTTTTGAAACCGCTGCTTCAGGATAGTCAGGCTTTTGAGGAACTGTGGGATCTTTCTTTCTTAATTGTTCCAACTTTTTGTAAGTAGCCCTGACCACATCTTCTTTCCATCTAGCAACTTGTCTTTTGTTTCCATAATCAGCTGCTACCAGTTCCTCTTTCATTCTCCTCAGCTCTTCCTGTTTGTCAGGTACATTCTTTCTAAACTTTGCCCAGTTCGGAGGAGTGTGAGTGACTTTCCTTTTTATCATGTCTTGAATTCGTGCTGCTTCGTTTTCAAGTTCCGGAATAGTCCACTCTTTGTACATGTATCTCTCTCCTTTGTACTTCTTGTGAGCCATGATGCTTTCAATGTAGTCTTTCTTCAGAGTTTCAGCTGCTCTTTCAGAAATTTGTTGACTAACATTTTTTGCAAATTGCTCTAGGGATCTGACTTGTGTGAGCAAATATTGACTTCTCTGTGCAATTTCTTTATCAGATTTCCCTTGTGTGTTTTTCTTTGAGATATCCTCTGCTTGCTTGGCCTTGATTTCCAAATATTCATCAACATTTTTAGGCCAGGGATATCCTTTTATTGATGGCAAACTCCGTTTGGCAGGGTCATCCTCAAAGTAAAAAGATTTTATTTCTTCTCTAACAGCTGCTAATTCAAGAGGAAATTGAACACCTGCAGGAGGTAAGGGCTTGTACATTTTAACTGAAGAGAGAGGAACAGGTTTTGGAATTGTGACAAGTGCTAAAGATTTTGAAGATGTTTGTGGTGGTGAATTGTCATCATCTTTGAGAATTAGTCTTCTCCTTTTTGTAGGAGGGACTGATGATGTTTTGGATGGAACAGTGGTGGTAGATGTAGTTGCAGTGGATTGTGATTGACTAACAGCTGTTGAAACAACTGGTGTTTCAACCACTGTTGTCATTACAACAGATGTTATAACATCTGCTGTCTTCTGCTGTATGTCAGCAGGTGTTGTTTTTGGTGGTGATGATGGTAAAGCAGTGGATGTTGTGTGTGTTGAAGTGGTGTGTGTTGATGGAACAACTGTTTGGCATGCAGTAGTTTTTGTAACTCCTATTGCATCAGCTGTTTTGTATGGTGGTTTTTTAGCAGACTTTGAATGTCTGGTTGGAATGGATTTGGGTTGCCTCACTTTTCTACTAGGCTTCTTCTTTTCCTCAACAGGATTTTCATGATCCTTTGACCTAGAAGTACCCTGATCTGGATGATCCATTCTGTCCACCCTGGCTTTCCTTTTGGCCTCTCTATCCCTTTTTACACTTGCAACTGCTTCTGCTAGTGCATTTGTTGTCACATCAATTTTCTTGCTGCCATCTGGCAAAGGGATCTTTTTGGTCATGTTTGAATTTTCTGGTTCAAGATAGAGACCATCCTCTATACCCTTCTTTTTCCACTCCTTAATTTTCTCCCCCTTTTTGGCATTATCTTCGGGGATTTGATAAATGTAGCGGACTTTTGGAGGAACATTGCCAGTGGTGTGCAAGATCTGAGTTTTGAGAGCCTTTAAATCAGCCTGAGTGTTCTTGAACCTTGACTCCATTGCATTTCTCAGCTGTTGTACATGTTTTTCATGTTGCTGATCTGCTAATTGTGCTTGTTGTTGGAGAAAAGATTGAAATAGATTCCAGAGCTCATTTGTAGCAGGTGCCCTTTGTGGAGCAGGTGCTTGAGGTGGAATAGCAGTTGATTGTACCTTCTGAATTTGTAACACCTGTTGTAGCATATCTTTGAGTTCTGCAACAGAGTTATCAAGCTTTGCAATACGATCCGTCAATTTCTGGTACTTTAAACCATCACCCAAGTTAATGGGATCATCTGATTTCCCACTAGTAGTGGTTTTATCAGTGGTAGATATAGGGAGTATACTCCAAACATTAACCACTGATGCCCCTTTTTCTTGGTACTGGGGTCTTCTTACTTTAACACTTGACAACCTTTTGATGTTGCCAGTAGGATAAATAAATCCACTGGTGGTTGGCAGAGGTGCTATAAAAGAAATTGCCTCCAAGGAAGTCTTATTAATGTAACCACTGTCCAACTGTAAACCTGTAGGTACAACAGTTGTAGTGGCTGCTTCACTTGGATTACCACCAAGAGTTACTTGTAACTCATGGGGTGTAACCTCCTCAGGTTGTGTTGGTGGGTTAGCAAAGATTGATACATCAGACCCAGTCAGTTGTTGAGGTATATTCTTATTAGTAGGTGATTGAGAAGGACTGGTTAATGCCTGGTTCAAATCAATTGCATCCAACAGTGGTTTTATTGGTGAGGGAATTGTGGATGTGATGATTGGTGTAGAAATAGGATGTGTCCCGGGCATTGGACTGTGGATGATAGAAACGAGTGTTTCCAGAGCATCATGATGTGGAGACCCTATTTGTACAACCTGTTCTTTTTTTGAAGAAACAGGAGGAGTTTCGGTTATGGGTTGAGATATTTGTACCAACTGCTGTGAGGAAGTAGCAGCAGTGGTTTCTTGTGACTTTTGTGTTGTCACTGGCAGGTGCTCTGGTATCTCATCCTCCAGAGATGCCTTTTTGATGGTTTTGGGGGGTTTTTGTGTTTTTCTTTTTGTTGGCTTTTTGGTGATTTTAGGTGTGGGTTTCAAAACAGTTGTGCTGCTGCTTTGATCACCTTGAGCAGTGGGCTCAGCAGCAGATACCTGAGGAGCAGTTGTAACTGCTAAAATCTGCTCAGGCACCTCTGCTTGTGTTTTGCAAGGTGCTAACATTCTTGATAAAGTTTCAGTTGTTAAACTGTTTATTTGAGTAGAATCACCTTGGTTTATTACAGCTAAATCATCCTTACTGAATTTCTTTGAAAAATAGTAACTTAAAAACCTTGGAAACAGTAAGAATGATTTTGTTTCAACATTATTAACCAAATCTTTAAAAATTTCCCGAGAATAGTTAAAATTTTCTCCTTAAAGAATTGCATATCCCAGATTTTGAATCTTTAAAGGGATTTCATTGAAAGAAGTGGTTTTGTTTGAAACACATAGTAGGAGGGTATGAAATAGAAATCTGGTTGCAGACGGAAAAACGGAAAATAACCTTTTTCTAAGGTAACTTTCTTCATCATTGTGGCTTCATACCCTCTCTCAATGAAGTCAGTTTGTAACTCGTTTTTAGTGAAAGAAATTTTACCTTCCTGATCACCGAGTTGAAAGACCTCTGAAATGGATTGTGGCGTGATTTGGACAACTTTACCCTTTATCGAAGAGTTTATGGTGGTTGCAGCGTCTCCTTGTTTTTCAAGATTTGCATTTTTCCAGAACTCCCTTTGGGTCACCAAATAGATTGGTGCATCGGCAGTGAACAAATTTTTGTACTTTGATTTTGCCATGAGATCAATGATGGAATCGAAAACTTTGGTGGTTCCTGGTTTTGTGAGAAGACCCAGGAGATTGTGAGATGGTTTATGTGGAATTTCAGTGGAGATTGCCTTTTGAGAGGCTGTTTTCGATGATGATTTGGATGAGGGTTTTGAGGATGACTTCGATTTTGTCATTTTGAAGATGAATGATCGAAGAAAGTTGTGAAAGATGAGAAGAAAAACTGCTTTGAGAAGAGAATTTTTAAGAATTCAATTCGACAGTAAAACCCTGTTTTGGTGGTGAGTGGGGGATTTTATAGGGAAGAAAGTGAATGCTGAGGTGGCAGCCGTTACAAAAGGTCTGACCAATATGTACTGCCCACGTGACAACCCCTGTTGAAAGTGAAGGACAGTACTTGTGTGATAGGGACAGATGAAGGCAGTGGTATGAAAGCAGTGGATGATTTTCACTATCAGTGGATAGCATATCAGTGGATAAGACACTGCTTTTGAACAACAGAGTTTATCAAAGTAATGAGAGAGCAGGGGTTGACTTTCAGCAGTGGACAGACTTTTGAAGGAAGCAGACTTTTGAACAATCAGTGGTTAATGGCAGACTTTTAAGGATTTTAATGAAAAATTTTCATTTTTAGCTATTTTTAAGGATGGAGTTTTGATTTTCTGAAAACATTTTGTTGCTTTTATTCATAGAAAAACAAGGTGTTGCTTGTTATTCCATGTTCAACATTCCAATTCTAGAGACCAAGCTTTCAAAAGTGGCTGTATCAAGTGCTTTTGTGAGCACATCAGCCAGCTGGTCTTTAGTTGGGACATGATGCAGAGAAATCAAACCTTTTTCATAGCAATCCCTCACAAAGTGATGTCTGATGTCGATGTGTTTGGTGGTTGAATGGGAAACTGGATTTTTGATGATATTTTCTGCTGCCTGACTGTCCAACATGAGTGGTGTCTTCAAGGCAGTGATACCAAAATCCAGTAACTGATTTTGAAGCCACAGGAGTTGGGCTGTACAGCTTGCAGCAGCAATGTATTCAGCTTCAGCAGTGGATGTTGAAACAGCTGCTTGCTTTTTGCTTTGCCATGAGACTAAGCAATCACCTAGAAACTGGCACCCTCCTGATGTGGACTTCCTTGTGGTGTGACATCCAGCAAAGTCACTGTCTGAGAAACCTGAAAGCTTGATGTTCCCATTAGCTGGATACCAGATACCAAGTGTGGGAGCACCTTTTATGTATCTGAAGATCCTTTTTACAGCAATGAGATTTGATTTTCTGGGAGCTGATTTACTTCTTGCACAGACACATGTTGCAAACATGATGTCTGGTCTAGATGCAGTTAGGTACAATAAAGACCCAATCATGCTTCTATAAAGTGTTTGGTCAATCAGCTCATCCTTTTCATCAGACATGACCAGCTTATTTGTTGCCATGGGTGTGCTACATGGTTTACAATCATTCATATCAAATTTTGTCAAAAGTTCTTTAGCATATTTGCTTTGATGAATGAAAGTTCCATTTTGCATTTGCTGAACTTGGAGACCAAGAAAGCATTGTAGCTCACCCATTGCACTCATTTCAAACTCAGCTGTCATGAGTTCTCTAAACTCTTCACACATTGAGTTACATGTGCTTCCAAAAATAATGTCATCCACATAAATCTGGACAATCATTAAATCCTTCCCTCTCCATTTTAAAAACAATGTTTTATCAATAGTACCTCTTTTGAAACCATTGGAGAGTAGAAAGTTGGAAAGAGTTTCATACCAGGCCCTTGGTGCTTGTTTCAAGCCATACAAGGCTTTGTTTAGCCTGTAGACATGATCTGGATAAAATGGATCCTCAAAACCTGGAGGTTGACAAACATACACCTCTTCTTGAATTGTACCATAGAGGAAAGCACTTTTGATATCCATTTGAAACACCTTCATATTGTGGTTGACAGCAAAGGCCAGGAACAGTCTAATGGCTTCTAATCTAGCAACAGGGGCAAATGTTTCATCATAATCAATCCCCTCTTCCTGTCTGTAACCTTGAACCACGAGCCTGGCTTTATTCTTAACAACAATACCCCTTTCATCAGTTTTGTTCTTGAAGACCCACTTTGTGCCAATGGGACTAACCTCTTCTGGCAGTGGTACAAGCTCCCATACTTGTTGTCTTTTAAACTGTTGGAGCTCCTCTTGCATGGCTTCTACCCAGCTGTTGTCTTTCAGTGCCTCTTGGTACTTGACTGGCTGATGGAGTGATAGAAAACCAGCAAAAAGACAAATGTTTTGGGTTTGACTTCTTGTGAGCACCCCTTCATTTATGTTGCCAATGATTTGATCAGGTGGATGAGATCTCAAGAAGATTAAATCTCCTTGGTATGGTATGATGGCATTGGTTGGTGAAGGCTGCAAATGTGTATCATCTGAGCTAACCACTGCTGGGGACTTTGATGATCCAGCAGTGGCTTCAAAAGGTGGTGGTATAGGAGGTAATGAAGTGGACAACTGCTGACTTTTATCCACTGTTTGAGGACTTTTGTCAGCAATGTTTGAGGATGTGGAAGCAGTGGTTGATGGGCTACTTTGGTTAACAACTGTTGAGGTAGCAGTGGTTGAGCTTTGACAACTGTTTTGAACAGCTGGTGCTTTTCCCTTTGTGGCAGACCTTTGAGGGATGATGATTTCATACCCATAGTCTGGTGTTGTATCCTCTGATGGACCTGCACTGTTAGTCTTGACAGCAGTATTTTCAAAAGTGAATTTTTCAAGATCAAACAGATCTGCAGGGTTTGCTGGGATTTTCATTGATGAGAGTTCATTGAACTTAACATTCAAAGTCTCCTCCACTGCCTTGGTCCGTGTATTGAACACTTTGTAAGCCTTGGCAGTGGTTGAGTATCCCAGATGATAACCACAATCAATTTTGGCTGCAAATTTTGAAATGGAATCTTTTAAGTTCAAAATAAAGCATGGGCAGCCAAACACTTTGAAATATGAGATCAGTGGTTTAATTTTATACAGAATTTCATAGGCAGTCTTTTTGTGCCTGGGATTTATTAAAACTCTGTTCTGAACATAGCAAGCAGTGTTTACTGCCTCTGCCCAGAAAGTTAATGGCAAACCTGAATCTGCAAGCATGGTTCTGGCAGCCTCAATCAGAGTTCTGTTCTTCCTTTCCACTACCCCATTCTGCTCTGGTGTTCTTGGGATGCTGTACTGCCTTACAATCCCTTTCTTCACACAGAAGGCATCCAACTCCCTATTTTTGAATTCTGTGCCATTGTCACTCCTGAAGCTTTTCACTGGAAGGTCAAATTACTTTTCAACCTGTATTACAAAGTCTTGCAAAATGCCTGCAGTTTCATCTTTTGAGTGCAAAAAGAAAGTCCATGTGAACCTAGAAAAGTCATCAACAATAACCAAACAATATCTTTTCTTTTTGAGGCTCATGACTTGAACTGGGCCAAACAAATCCATGTGTAGCATTTGCAAACACTGGGTTGTTTTGGACTCTTCAATGGACTTGTAAGAACTTTTATGCTGTTTTCCTTTTAAACAGGAAATGCAATGTTCAGGACATGAAAACAATTTTTGTGGTAGGCCTCTCACCAAACCATTTTTTGAAATTTCTGTGATTGTCTTAAGATTTGTGTGTCCCAGCCTTCTGTGCCAAAGTTCTGTCTCTTTGTTAGAAGCAGCTGAGAACAGACAGGCATCAGCTCTGGGACACTCTTTTGACATGTCAACAACATAAACATTGCCACTTCTTTGAGCAACAAGTTTAGTTTGACCAGAGTTGATTATTGCTTCAATCTTTTTGACCATTTCTGGTCCAACAATCCTACAACAGTCTTTTGTAAAGAATGACCCAAATCCCTTGTCACTCATTTGGGACACACTCAAAAGGTTGAATTTTAGATTGTCTATTAGATTGACATTTTCAAATTTTACTTTTCCAGACTCCACTGTACCCGACCCCAGAACTTTTCCTTTACTATTATTCCCAAAGGATATATCACCCCCTCCATGGATTTTAAAGTCTTTGAGGAGGGCTTTACATCCTGTCATGTGCCTGGAGCCTCCACTATCTACATACCAAAGACTATCAAAGCATGCAGAAGCTCCCTGCACATGAAGTAAAAGGATTAGTTCATTAAGGTCTCCAAAGCCAACAAGGCTTTGGATGGGGTCTCAACAGTGTCTGGGATGGATGCAGAATGATGGACAGTGGTTAGGTCAGGAGTTTGAACTGTTTTAGGACAGTGTTTCTCTAACCACTGTTGTGGGTCCTGACCAATCATCTGCTGGTAACCAAAAGGATGCTTGTTCACTTTGGGTTTAGAGGGCCTTTTGTAGGCCTCATAAACGTGAGAAATCCTTTGGTAAGACTGTTTTTCTCTGCCTTTTCTGAACTGATTGGCAGGGGGTGCATCAGTAACCTGAACATCTCTTTTGACAGATGTTTGGTTCAGCTGTTTTGTAACAGCTGTTTGAACTGGCACAAACAGTGGTTGTTTCTTGGTGAATTTGACAGATGTTGATGATGATGATGGACTCAAGGATGTTTTAGCAATGCACTCATTCTTTTTCACATCAAAGTTTTTGAGATACACACATGCTTGAGTTTTGTGGTTTGTTTTACCACAGACAATGCAACCTTCAGCTGAAACAATGACACTTGTTCTGTTTAAATCATACGCTTTTAAGTGGAAACAATCTTTTGTAAGATGATTCCTTTTCTCACAGAATTCACAAAACAAGTTATCAATTTTTTCTTTCTTCTTTCTCTTTTCAGACTCCTTTGCAGCAGAGGTTTTAACCACTGCTGGGATGTCCTTGAGAGGTATGACTTTAGCTTTTGGAGCCTTGACACCATCAGTTGATGTAAAGTCCATTGGCTTGAAATTTTCAAGAATGTCACACTCATCAGACCATTTTGGTTTAAACTGGTATTCTTCAAGCTCCTCAAAAGTAGAGGATTCCATTGGTCTGTCAAGTGTGATTTTGTTACCAAGTTTGTCAGTGATTTTCACTTCTTGGCCATTCTTGTTTGTGGGGATGAACTCAGTGGTTACATCAGTGGTTTGAACAGATTTTTCAAAAGCAGTGTTTTCATCATCATGTTTTCTATAGCCAACCCCAAATTTCACATTGCTTTTTCTCTGTTTTTCAAGCATAACCTCATATCCTTTGCAAGATTCCACCCATCTTTCACAAGTAATCTGGGCGGACTCCAACTCCTTTTTGCAAACTTGGTATTTTTCTACCATAGTTTGAAGTTGGGTTTTGGTTATACTTTGCTCTTCTTTTAGACAGCTGTTCTCTTTTTTCTTTTTCAGTCAATTTGTTTTTAAGTTCTTTTAAAGACCTTTCAAATTTGACCTCATCAGACAAGATTTTATCCCGAAGGTTTTCATTCACCTCTTTAATGTTAGCAAAAGCAATTATGCAATTGTCAGAACACAGTTTTTCAAGAACTTGAGGAGATACCTTGGCAGCTGCCATCATTGCACAATCACATTGATGATCTTCCTCATCATCAGCTTTCACCTTCTTTTCACCAGCCTTTTCTTCCTTCTCTTCTTGTTTGTCCTCTTCGGATCATGGATCTGTCAGTGGTTCAATCAGGGAACCTGAACTTTCTCCCAACAGTAGTTCACCAGCCACAGCAGTAACCACTGCTTCAGTCACCTCTTCCACTGTTTCAAAGCTCTGCTGTTCCTCCTCAGTTTCAACCCCCTCCTGTATTGACTCTAATGCCATCAAACAAAACTCATCATGAGAAGAATCATTAGAAGCATAGAGTGCAAAATTTTCATCATTAAGGTCTTTAGGTATACTGCTCCAGTCAACAAACCCTTGAGTGAAAAAACTTTGTTGATCTGGTTGTGCTGCTGCTGGAGCAGTGGTTTGAGGTGCAACAGGTTGCACTTGTACCTGTGGAGCAGGGGTTTGAACATATTGGATTTGTGGAACAGTAGTTTGGACATAATGTACTGGCACAGGGGCAGGAGCATAGTGAGCAGTGTTCACTTGAGCTGCTGGGGCATATTGGGCATAGTGCACAGTGTTTTGGTTTTGAGGTCTAGGATTTGAGCTAGGATGAGTAATTATGGGACCCGTAGTTTGACTCCTACATTCCCTAGCGAAATGTCCCAACCTATTACACTTGTAGCACTTGATTTTCGATTTATCCAACCCAACCCTTAGATTCCCATGCAAACCTGGGAATTTTCGCCCTGTTCTTTTGTAGAACTTGCTAGTTCTAACACTTAGCAAAGCCAGTTGGTGCAGGATGTCCATTTCCTCTAAATCAGTGGGATCAAAATGTTGCAAATCATTTAGTTCAAAACTTAAATTGTCTGACATCTGGTTTTCATTTGCAGTGAATGCATAACTAGCAGAGTGAGGATCAGGGTTGTTAAAATTTGCACCAGCAGTTATGTCAATGAAGTGATCATAACCCTGATCCTTACCACTGCTCCTAGATTCTTCTTGACCCAGAAGAGCAGTATTACCGAAAGTGTAATCATCGGTAACTTTTCCTGACTCTTGTAACCTCCTTTTCTGGTTCAACTCCCTTTCATAGGTCAGGAGTCGACCGTGGAGTTGGGTCAAGGTCAGATCCTTGAATTCAGGTGAGTTTCGGGTGACAAAAGCTATGGTGTCCCATTTTTCTGGCAGTGACCTGAGGAACCTGCTATTTTGAGTTGAGTTTGTAAAAGTGGTGTTAACAAGCCTCAGTTCACTGATGAGACAACTGAAACGCTCAAATTGTTGCGTTAGTGATTCGCCTTTAACGTAGCAAAATGTTTCATACTGTTGGTTCAGGATTTCCCTATTGTTTTCTATGACTTCTTCAGTTCCCCCAAACTGTTCCTTAAGTGCGTCCCATAACTCTTTGGCACTGTTACAATGTAACAGTCCAGCATATATCTCATTGGGCAGCGCTGATGCTACGATGCTAAACGCTTTAGCATCTAGTTCGATCTTTTGAAAATCGGTTTCGGTATAATTTTCAACTGGTTTTGGAACGAACTTTTTAGCATCTTCAGCACTTGGCACTGAAGGAACATGGGGACCATAAATGACAGACTTCCAACAACTTGTGCTTTGTTGAGCGAGGATGTGACCCATCCTCCTCTGCCAGATGTTGTACTCATTTCTTTTTAGCATAGGTGGTTTAAAAAGCGAGCCGATGTTGTTTTTATCATCCTGAGATTGTGACGTCATTCTTGTTGTTTTACAGACACTGAGAAATCAACTTTAATGGTGATTAATCCTTGCTCTGTTTTTCAACGGACGAACAAACGATCAGTATCAACTGTTATGAGCTGAACTATTTACGTCAAAATGATTGTTAAATCAAATTTGACTGTCCAAGCTCTGATACCAATTGTTGGATCTGAGTTTCTTTTTGATTGTATTTTCGTTTGAAATTAAGATGGAAATGAGAGAGTTGTGCAGCGGAATTAAGATGAAAACAAACTTTGCATACAATCAAACGAGAGTAATACTTTAATTAAACATCTTTACACAATGAATCGAAAGATTGAATTTGTTTCAACAACGATTACAATGATTGATGAATGAATGCAAACTCCCCCTCAGCCAGAGCTCAGTAGTTTGTTCGTGCAAAGAAGACGGTATTGCAAGAGCTAATAGAACAGTACAAAGTACTGAACTATTTATAGGCACTTGCAAACCACTGAGCATCTTAGCTGACGTCACCATGAAAGTGACATCTAACCTCCTAACAAACTCTAACCTCTGATCTATACAAACTCTGATATACTAACTACTGCTATTACATTTCTTTACATAAAAGACACTTAAACAGCTGCTGCATCCTTCCACTGCTGTGAACCCAGCAGTGCCTGTCCGGATCAGCAGTACTTGACTCAAGGCAGTAGATTGAGTCAGCAGAGCTTTGGTCTTCCATCAGTCTTTGACATTTGTCAGTAGATGCAAAGCAGCAGTTGTAGGACAACACTTAGTAAGATCAGCAGATAGGAGGTCAGCAGATATAAAACCACTTTCAAGGGGAGAGATTTGCATGAACTAACTGTAATCGTCTGCTTATTTTGGATCCACTGCTCTGATCCAGTTTTGGCTTTAATTATCTGTTCCTCTGATAGGGTTCAATCCCAACACCCGGAGCCTGCTGTGGCCCCAAAGCCTGTAGTTGCTCCTGACCCTGTCCATGATGATGCACCAGCTGTTGCACCTCTTGTTGGTGATATACGCGTTGCTGATATTCCCGCTGTTGCTCCATCCTTGATAGATGATCCTGTTATTGATGCACCATTTCCCGATCCCGTGCCGGTACTGTTTGACCGTGCACCTTTTGCTACTCATATAGATCCACGTTACGCCGACACCCGTAACGGGTGGATCGATGACGATGACGATTACCCACCATTCGTGTTACCTGTTACACCTCCAGTAGCACCTGTTTCTGTACCCACTGATATTCCCTTGTTTCCCCCACACACCACGGATGTTCACCGCACTGATCTACCTATCACGTTCCTTCAGGACATACCGTCACCCCGTCCTGGGGAGGGTTCATCGCGACAGCCTTTTGGTCACGTACCTTTCATGACAGGAGGCAGCCAGTTTATACCACAGATTCCTCATCCTACTTTTGTTCCACCTGTATCGACATCTGATCCGGTCATGTCACAGTTTCCTTCTGTTGCACCACCTACTGCACCATCTTTCCTGCCATCGAGCGAGCCATTTTTATGGACTACGCCCCCTATCATGCCACTGTCTGATCCGTACCATGTTGGGTACTCTACGGAGGACATCCTTACTTCCTTGATGATACAACAGGATGCATTGACGCGTCGCATTTAGGATTTGGAGAGAGCTCCACGTCCATCTTGTCATTGTCAGACCCCATTTGCAGCACCACACGCTCCTCGTCCGCTTTCCCCCGATTCAGACGCTCGCTTTTGGACTTCTGAGCAGCAGATAGCATATTTGTTGCGCGCCTTTCGTGCCTTAGAGGAGGACTGGTTACATATGCGTCGCTTGCTTTTCTCTCATTTTCCTCCTCCTCCACCGCCATCAGCATAGGCATTTTTGGTTTTATGCAGGTCAATCTTTTGGTGAGAAGGTCGCTATTGAGCCAGCTTACGGAGATTGTTGAGAGATCACACTTTTGTATATGATAGTTGTAGTTTGACTTGTATTTTTGAGGGTGATGTGACCCATTGATGTCATTGGATGTATGATGTACTACTAAACTTGTAAAACCATATTGTGGTCGTGATTAATGAAGCTCAATGGCAACATTCTCACTACATGCTTTGTTGAGTAATATGTTTTAATTTATAACATGAGATGTTATGCGATTGATGAATGCTACTATATATGCATATTTATTATACTTACTATGACCTGACCTACATGATCATCTTTTAGAAGATGCCTCCAAGACGCGATGTACGCATGCCTACTACCGAGGCGGAACTCCAAGGGATCATTGCCGCAGCTATAGCACAATATGCAGCCTCCCAAGAAGGAACAAGCGGGAGTATTTCGAACAACAACGGCAACAATAATCTACCCCATGGTAATGTCAAGTTGCTTGAGACATATTACCATACATTTGGATATTTAGAGCACGTCTGCTAATACCATTTGTAAATTCTAACGTATGTGCAGGGTGCACCTACAAGCAATTCCTTGACTGTAAGCCCGTGAATTTCGACGGCACTGGAGGTGCTGTTGCGTTTGTTAGGTGGGCTGAAAAGACAGACTCTGTCCTATGAATGAGCAAATGCGCTCCCGAGCAACAAGTGACCTACATCTTAGGGCTGTTTCTGGATGGAGCCCTATCGTGGTGGAATCTGCAAGTGCAAACTTTAGGAGAAGCTGCTGCTTATGCGTTAACATGGGCTGAGTTAAAAGAGTTAATGAGAAAGAAGTACTGCTCGCGTGCTGAAATACAGAAGTTAGAGACTGAGTTCTGGCACCTAAGAATGGATGGTCCCAAGATTGTAGAATATGTTCAAAGATTTCATGATTTATCTCACGTAGTACCATACATGGTCACACCAGAGTTTAAACGTGTTGAGAGATTTATCTGGGGATTGGCACCGCAGATAATGAGTATGGTTACCATGTCCAAACCTGCCACGATCACGGAAGCCATCGAACTTAGTGTGGCGCTTACTGAGGAGGCCATTAGGTTGAACAAGTTCTCAGTTTCTGATCAGAAGAAAAAGGAAACACATGTTGAATCGTCTGGTGAAAACAAACGAAAATTTTCCAACTTCAAGCAGGGTACAAGCAATGTGAGCAAGAAGGGTGAGTCGAGCACGCCGGCCAGAGCTAAAACCGGTGATGAAAGCAGAGGAAAAGGCTACATGGGCACTCTGCCCAGGTGTGATACATGCCAGCGCCATCATTCTGGCCAGTGCGGATTGAGAAAATGCGAGTCATGTGGAAAGAGCGGCCACTCGAAGGATACATGTTGGGCCGGAACTGGTACTGGGCGTGGTGGTAATCGAGGTTATGGGAATGGTAATGGAAATCGCCCGCAAGGGAATAATAGAGGAAGTGGTAG
This sequence comes from Helianthus tuberosus, assembly GCA_030545235.1. NCBI lineage: Eukaryota > Viridiplantae > Streptophyta > Magnoliopsida > Asterales > Asteraceae > Helianthus > Helianthus tuberosus. The sequence goes on along the minus strand of JARYGA010047736.1, from coordinate 7,611 downwards.
TCGTGGGAATGTTGCAAATCAAGCTGGTAACTAGGGAGCAGACGGAAATCAGGGAGGGAATGGAAATGGGAATGGGCAAGGGCCAGGATGCTTCAATTGTGGAGATGTTGGGCACTTTAAGAGGGAATGCCCAAAACTGAACCAAGCACGGGGAAGAGTCTTTAACATTGGCGCAAGGGAAGCGCGCCGGGATCCAAACGTTGTTACCGGTACGTTCCCTATAAACCAACGTTTTGCATCTGTTCTGTTTAATACTGGTGCCGATTATAGTTTCGTATCGTTAGAATTTAAGAATATACTTGGATTGACCACTAGTAAGTTAGACGTTCCGTACTCGATCGAATTGGCGAATGGCAAGCTAGTTGAAGCAAGTGAAGTTGTCCGAGGATGCGTAATTGAACTAGGAGGTCACGAGTTTATGCTAGATCTACTGCCAGTTGAGTTGGGAAGCTTCGACGTGGTAGTGGGAATGGATTGGTTATCGAGCAACAAGGCCGAGATTTTTTGCCACGAGAAGGCCATCCGCATCCCTATGACGGATGAAGAAACAATCGTAGTGCACGGAGAGAAGCGTGATGCACCACTGAGGATTATTAGCTGTCTGAAAGCTAGAAAGTGTTTACAAAAGGGATGTGTCGCATTCTTGGCGCACATCATGGATAAAGAAGCCGCGGAACTGAAGATTGAAGACATTCCGGTCGTAAGAGAATACCCTGAAGTCTTTCCAGATTACTTGCCGGGATTGCCGCCTCAAAGGCAAGTTGAGTTCCACATTGACTTGGTTCCAGGCGTCGCGCCTATAGCTAAAGCACCCTATAGACTTGCACCTTCGGAGATGCAGGAGTTGTCAACGCAACTCCAGGAGCTGTTAGATAAAGGATTTATCAGACCAAGCTTCTCACCTTGGGGAGCTCTAGTTCTGTTCGTTAAGAAGAAGGATGGTAGTTTTCGTATGTGTATAGACTACCGCGAGCTTAATAAGTTGACTATCAAGAATAGATATCCTCTGCCGAGAATTGATGACCTATTTGATCAGCTTCAAGGTTCAAGCTTCTATTCGAAGATCGATTTGCGATCAGGATATCATCAGTTGAGAATACAAGAGGAAAGTATCCCGAAGATTGCCTTTAGGACTCGTTATGGGCATTACGAGTTCCTAGTTATGCCGTTTGGGCTGACAAATTCACCGGCAGTTTTCATGGACTTAATGAACCAAGTCTGCAAGCCGTACTTGGACAAGTTTGTGATCGTGTTTATCGACGACATTCTGATCTACTCGAAGACTAAGGACGAGCACGAATAGCACTTAAGAGCTATTCTAGAGCTACTTAAAAAGGAGAAGTTATACGCTAAGTTCTCGAAGTGTGAGTTCTGGCTACGCGAAGTCCAATTTCTTGGACATGTGGTTAATGGAAAGGGAATTCATGTTGATCCCACAAAGATCGAGGTAATCAAGGATTGGGAGACCCCAAATACGCCAACCAAGATTCTACAGTTCTTAGGTTTGGCTGGTTATTATCGAAGGTTCATTGAGGATTTCTCCAAAATCGCTCAACCTCTGACCGCACTCACACAGAAAGACAAGAAGTTTGATTGGGATGACAAACAAGAAGAAGCGTTCCAGTTGTTGAAAAACAAACTTTGTGATGCACTGATCTTATCACTACCTGAAGGAACGGACGACTTCGTGGTGTATTGTGACGCCTCGCGTCAAGGTTTGGGTTGCGTGTTGATGCAGAGACAAAAGGTTATAGCTTATGCATCGCGCCAGTTGAAGGTACACGAGAAAAACTATACCACGCATGACTTGGTGCTAGGCGCAATGGTATTTGCATTGAAAATATGGCGACATTATTTGTATGGTACGAGATGTACAATCTTCACTGATCACAAGAGCTTACAGCACATATTTGATCAGAAAGAGCTAAACATGAGGCAGAGACGCTGGGTAGAGCTGTTGAATGATTATGATTGCGAAATCAAGTATCACCCAGGGAAGGCAAACGTGGTCGCTGATGCCCTGAGTCGAAAAGAAAGGATTAAGCCCATAAGGGTTAGGGCTTTGGAAATGATTGTCCAGACAGACCTCTCTTTGCGCATTCGTGCCGCGCAGAGAGAAGCTTTGAAAGAAAGGAATGTTGAGGACGAGTACCTCCGTGGGATGGAGAAGCAGTTGGTACCAAACGAGGAAGGAACTTTATGCTTCATGAAATGAATTTGGGTTGCTCTGTTTGGTGGTTTGAGGAAGGTTGTTTTTGATGAAGCTCACAAATCTCGGTACTCAATTCATCCCGGTGCGGATAAGATGTACCAAGACCTCAAGGATTTCTACTGGTGGCCTAGGATGAAAGGCGATGTTGCAGTATATGTTAGCAAATGTTTAACGTGCTCCAAGGTAAAGGCCGAATACCAAAAGCCTTCAGGACTTCTGCAACAACCTGAAATACCCAAAGGGAAATGGGAGCAGATCTCAATGGATTTCATAACGAAATTGCCAAAGACGCCCAAGGGCAATGATACAATTTGGGTAATAGTAGACCGTCTAGCCAAGTCTGCGCACTTCCTGCCAATCAAAGAGAAGGACAACACTAGTAAACTTGCGGAAATATACATGAGAGAGATTGTTGCACGACATGGAGTGCCTCTCTCGATTATCTCTGATAGAGATGGACGCTTCGTGTCAAGGATTTGGCAGTCCTTCCAAGAAGCTTTTGGTTCGCAGTTGAATCTAAGCACTGCATTTCACCCACAAACTGATGGCCAAAGTGAGCGAATAATTCAAACACTGGAAGATATGCTGAGAGCATGTGTAATGGATCTAGGTGGTAGCTGGGATAATCATTTACCATTGGTTGAGTTTTCGTACAACAACAGCTACCACACAAGCATTGGAGCCGCGCCATTTGAAGCTCTTTATGGACGCAAGTGTCGATCACCACTGTGCTGGGCTGATGCGGGTGATAGACAGCTTGTTTATCCCGAAATAGTCCAAGAGACAACAGACAAGATCTTTCAAATTCGAAAGCGCATCGAGGCGGCTCGCGACAGACAGAAGCCTATGCAAATCAAAGAAGAAAACCTTTAGAGTTTCAAGTTGGGGATATGGTTTTGTTAAAGGTTTCACCCTGGAAGGGTGTGGCACGCTTCGGAAAGCATGGGAAGTTGAATCCGCGTTACATTGGCCCATTCAGAATCCTGCAAAGGATTGGGCTTGTAGCCTACAAGCTGGACCTACCTGCTGAACTTAATGGTGTTCATGATACATTCCATGTATCAAACCTGAAAAAGAGTCCAACACAAGAGACCGTGACCATTCCTGCTGACGAAGTTCATATCGACGACACGCTCCACTTTACTGAAGAACCCGTTAAGGTTACGGATTGGAAAGTTAACAAAACCCGCAGGAGTAGTGTCAAGCTCGTCAAAGTTCGATGGAATGCAAGACATGGGCCAGAATTCACGTGGGAACGTGAGGATCGTATGAAGGGGAAATACCCCCATTTATTTCCCAAGACCCCTTCAACTAGGAGCAGAGCCTAAAATTTCGAGACGAAATTTCTCTAACGGGGGGGGGGGGGGGGGGGGAATGTGACAACCCTCATATTTACAGGTATCCGTACACTAAATTAATATTTAACTTGTGCTTAATGACTGTGCTTGATTACAAGTGTGATTAAACTGCTTACTGATTTCTGCTACATACATACATATGCATCACATTTTACACTGTCACTCCATTTATTATATACAAACATTAGTGACAAACTTGATGCACAAAGCACAGTTAGCACACTAAACGGATAACCCAGGAAACATGATGACAATACCAGCACCTAGACAGACACTATATTGAGGCCCAGTATGAGCCGGGAATTAAGTACTACACTGGTAGGGAGTGTAGGGAGAGGTGAAGACCATAAAATTGCGTCACTAGGTGATAGTTATAGTGCCCGGAAGTGCCTAAAACATACTTAAAGTGCAGAATTCTGCACTAAATACCAAAATTCAGCATTTAACAATGCTAGTAAGGTGCAAAAACTTGGCAAAATAGTCCTAGATATTTTCCAAAGTGTTGGGAATTTAATGTGTCACTAAAAACAATATAAAAGACACTTTAAAGCTTTATTTAGCACTTTAACGGATCAACATCCAACCGAACAATCGGACTTTACCTGAAATATAAAAATATTGCCAAATACATTGTTTTTACTTTCCTGAACTAGTTAGGGTCCCCAAACACCCTAACACACCTTATATTAGATAACACATAATAATATCCTAACTAAACACTTTGAAACTAACTAGATAGTTACCATCACATTACAACCCAACCCCATACCCCCCCCCCCCCCACTTCGACGGTCACAAGGGTGGGACACACCCTTGCTTCTTTTGATTATTTTAATTGTACAGTGTTGGAGGATTAGTAACATAATACATATTGGGTAAACTTGAAACATGGTTTATAAATAAACACACAAGACTTCCATCTTCATTTCATCAAACACTCAACAAACAAACTTTCTCTCTTCCCTCCTTCATCACTCACGGCCGCCACCACCCTCCACCATACATCCACCATCAAGTCTTGTTCAAGCCATCCACATACATACAAAGGTGTAAGGAGTCCTACAAACAAGCTTGGTGCACTCGGAAGCTCAAGGACCACTCTTGCTTTCTTTTATCCACCACTTTTACGCCGTGTTTCTCCCCTAGCCTTGTGCTAGTAGTAAGTGCTCTAAAACATCATCTTGTTCTTGTATTTAGTGGTTAATAGATGATAGAATGATTAAATGTTGAGAACACTAATGAACATAAACTAAGTCTTGAACATAAAGTGATAAAGGGTGGATAAAGAGAAGATATATGGGTAAATCATGTAGATCTTGTGTAGTTATGATATTTGGATGTTGTTTGTTAGTAGAAGTAGGATGGATCATCATCTAGGCTTGCTAGATCATGTTTAAGAACATGAACTAGTAAGATGTAAATGGTAGAAATATGAAGGATGATGAAACCATCCATACATGAACCTTGAACTTGAATAAATGTAATTTTTTCTTGAAAAATAAGGTTATAAACTTGTAGATCTAAAGATCTACAACTGGTTTTTCGGAAGAACCAAGTGAAAAATACTAGTCTTGTTAAAACTCGGATCTTGTATGAACTAAAAGCATTTTTAGTAAGTAAACAAGTGTAGGAACACTTGTGTAAAAGGAAGATTTTACAAAGAATTTTTTTTGTAAATTATGACTAGAAGTTGTTAAACTTCAAATTCTTTAAAAATAAAGTTTTTAAGAAACTAATCATATTTTTAAAGATAACAAGACCTACTAAATATGTTAGTAATTTACTACATATTTTTACAAACTTTCAAGTTCACAAGTTTATGGTTCATGTTTATTTTTGTCAAAGTTGATGATAAAAAATTGTATGTTGTTGATTGTTAAATTGTTTGAATGATTTTACAAAAGAAAATGATACGCTAGTAAGCGTGGACACCTCCATTTACAAAGGGAACTCTGGCGAAATTTTTCTAGAATTTCAACACTTAGAATTATTTTTCTAACAAATGTTTACAAATATATTTTTAACTTGGTTTTCAAAATAAACTTCGCCATGATTTTTATCTCAAAAATTACCAAGTACCGGAGGTGGATTTTTGTAAATAAAACTTGGTGAATATATATTTAGAATATATATTTTATAATAAGACGCTTGTGTGATTATTTGATTATTTTATGAACTAGATATATATTATTTTTAGGGTAAAAATAATATAACTTGAAGGTATCATGAAATTTCGACTCCAAAATAATACCAACGCTCTCACAAATAAATATTTAAGTTACACCAGTATTGTTATTACAACGCGAACTCTAAAATGTAACTTATGTATATTTCGGAAAATACTCTCATATGTATATTTTGATAAAGTATTATTTTAGAATTGTATGAGGTAAAATATAATATTTTTGGGAAAAATATATATATTTTGGAGTTAGAATATTTTAGACAAGTGATTAAAAATATATTTTTCAAGTGGGACTTAAAATATATTTTTCGGAATTATAACGTGTACATGTATCAAAACCCCCATCCTTGGGAAGGAAATATAAAATAAATAAGAAGTGTGAATACGGAATAGTTACCTAAGTATTTCTCCAAAAACGTTAAACCTTAAGCCAAGGCACGGCCATCCGTCTAATAGAAATTAGTACGTGTAGGTCGTCACGCAGCAGGTTGAGTTGGAGACTTACGTTTCGGGATACGCACTTCAGTGAGTTCATGTTCCCCTTTTCTCTTAACTGTTTTCAGTTTTATACTTCGGGGGTGTAATACATGCGACAATTATTACAGACTTTGATATACATGGTATGGTTAGCTTAAGGAGGGTTTACTACTTAGATCATGTGAGTGGGTAGGTGGTACTTGGGGGCATTAATCCTCGTTGTAGGACCGAGGGTCATGAGCGATAGATCTATTTGGGTGTAGCGAGCCCAACTCATGAGTCCACTGTACGGACCATGGGGTGACTTTGAGCCCGACGCAAAAATCTGCTAGGTTTGAGTCTTCCTGCTTCACTTCACACATATAATTGGCCTTGCAACCCAATGGTGATCTCTTTTTCCTTAATTGCTACATACCAGGGATTTTCATACATACTACAAGGGTTTATACATACTCACTTTTACATGAACTCGCTCAACTTTTGTTGATTTTTCAAACTACATGTATTTCAGGAAACTAGGGGATCTGGCAAGGTATGCACTCTCGTCAAGCTGCATAGGAATAATGATGTCATCCGAGTTTAGGAAATGTGACCTTTACCTGGACGGGTTACAAGTCTTAAACTGCGTTTTTATTCATGTCCTTTGGTTGTGTCTTGTGAACACATTTTAAATTATGTCATATCGTAATCTGTTTTAAGTGTCGACTTTTAAACAATGTTGTCGTGTTTACTTTTAAAAACTTGATGAATGGATGAACATCATATTTTTTTTTTCATATAGCATGGTTATGATATTTGCTATGGTATTAAGACGTCACCTTCAAAAGAGGGGCCTACTACTATAACTAAGATAATCTCTTAAAAAGTGCAAAAGTGCGAAAATCATCAAAGGTTACATTAAAGGCGAGTCGGATCCAAGTGATTCATCTTGTATATATGTTTTTATTTTATTTTTATTTTTAGCATTTTTAGTTTTTTATATATTTTTTTGTTTGTTAAAACCTTTTCTAAAATTTTTAATTTGATTAGACGTTGAGGATAAACCGGTACTAAAAGCTCTTGTGTCCTTGGAGGACCTCGGTATCTTACCAACGCTATACTACGCTCACGATGGGTGCACTTGCCCATATGTGTGTTTTGCGTTACTAGAATATCGTGTTTTATAAATTTAAAACTTGACTAATGTGTTAAAAAAAGGGCTTAAAATATTAATAAAAACATAACACACCTAACGCACATCAAGTTTTTGGCGCCGTTGCTGGGGACACAAGGATTTTAAGAAAGTTAGGAATCAACGGTCTAATCGTTTTTCTTATTTGTCTGTTTTTTTATGATTTTTCTAGATTTTTCAGCTTCTACAGACTGCAGCACGGGGCCGT
>JARYGA010047735.1:0-29512 GCA_030545235.1 Helianthus tuberosus | reverse complement strand
ATGTTGACATTTAAGAGATATACAGTCAAGAAAATCAAGGGCAATGGTGATATAGATGCGGATTAGACTCTAAAAAAAACACTCAACAAATGGCTACAATTTAAGGACTGTGTTTAGTGACGGCATCAGATTCCTAATTGATGGAGAAAGGTCCGGTGGCAAGAAAAGCTGCTTCTAGAAGGTTGTCAAGTGTTTTCCCTCGACGATTCCATTCTTGGGTGTTTGGTTTGGCCCTTGTTCCTGTAACTCGAATCCTAGCCCGGTATCCCATTTTAATTTTACACCATTGTGAACCTTACGCCTTTTTTACTCCCTGATCGAGGTTCTCGGCATTGAAAAATCTTCATAAACTAAATCACACGTGTATATGTTAACATTTAAGAGATATACAGTCAAGAAAATCAAGGGCAATGGTGATATATATGCGGATTACACACCAAAAAAAACCCTCAACAAATGGCTACAATTTAAGGAATGTGTTTAGTGACGGCAACAGATTCCTAATTGATGGAGAAAGGTCTGGTGGCAAGAAAAGTTGCTTCTAGGAGGTTGTCATGTGTTTTATCTCGACGATTCCATTCTTGGGTGGTTGGTTTGGCCCTTGTTCCTGTAACTCGAATCCTAGCCCGGTATATCCCATTTTAATTTTACACCATTGTGAACCTTACGCCTTTTTTATTCTCTGATCGAGGTTCTCGGCATTGAAAAATCTTTGTAAACTAAATCACACGTGTATATGTTGACATTTAAGAGATATACAGTCAAGAAAATCAAGGGCAATGGTGATATAGATGCGGATTAGACACTAAAAAAAACACTCAACAAATGGCTACAATTTAAGGACTGTGTTTAGTGACGGCATCAGATTCCTAATTGATGGAGAAAGGTCCGGTGGCAAGAAAAGCTGCTTCTAGAAGGTTGTCAAGTGTTTTCGCTCGACGATTCCATTCTTGGGTGTTTGGTTTGGCCCTTGTTCCTGTAACTCGAATCCTAGCCCGGTATATCCCATTTTAATTTTACACCATTGTGAACCTTACGCCTTTTTTACTCCCTAATCTAGGTTCTCGGCATTGAAAAATCTTCGTAAACTAAATCACACGTGTATATGTTGACATTTAAGAGATATACAGTCAAGAAAATCAAGGGCAATGGTGATATATATGCGGATTACACACCAAAAAAAACCCTCAACAAATGGCTACAATTTAAGGAATGTGTTTAGTGACGGCAACAGATTCCTAATTGATGGAGAAAGGTCTGGTGGCAAGAAAAGTTGCTTCTAGGAGGTTGTCATGTGTTTTATCTCGACGATTCCATTCTTGGGTGGTTGGTTTGGCCCTTGTTCCTGTAACTCGAATCCTAGCCCGGTATATCCCATTTTAATTTTACACCATTGTGAACCTTACGCCTTTTTTATTCTCTGATCGAGGTTCTCGGTATTGAAAAATCTTTGTAAACTAAATCACACGTGTATATGTTGACATTTAAGAGATATACAGTCAAGAAAATCAAGGGCAATGGTGATATAGATGCGGATTAGACACTAAAAAAAACACTCAACAAATGGCTACAATTTAAGGACTGTGTTTAGTGACGGCATCAGATTCCTAATTGATGGAGAAAGGTCCGGTGGCAAGAAAAGCTGCTTCTAGAAGGTTGTCAAGTGTTTTCGCTCGACGATTCCATTCTTGGGTGTTTGGTTTGGCCCTTGTTCCTGTAACTCGAATCCTAGCCCGGTATATCCCATTTTAATTTTACACCATTGTGAACCTTACGCCTTTTTTACTCCCTGATCGAGGTTCTCGGCATTGAAAAATCTTCGTAAACTAAATCACACGTGTATATGTTGACATTTAAGAGATATACAGTCAAGAAAATCAAGGGCAATGGTGATGTATATGCGGATTACACACCAAAAAAAACCCTCAACAAATGGCTACAATTTAAGGAATGTGTTTAGTGACGGCAACAGATTCCTAATTGATGGAGAAAGGTCTGGTGGCAAGAAAAGTTGCTTCTAGGAGGTTGTCATGTGTTTTATCTCGACGATTCCATTCTTGGGTGGTTGGTTTGGCCCTTGTTCCTGTAACTCGAATCCTAGCCCGGTATATCCCATTTTAATTTTACACCATTGTGAACCTTACGCCTTTTTTACTCCCTGATCGAGGTTCTCGGCATTGAAAAATCTTTGTAAACTAAATCACACGTGTATATGTTGACATTTAAGAGATATACAGTCAAGAAAATCAAGGGCAATGGTGATATAGATGCGGATTAGACACTAAAATAAACACTCAAGAAATGGCTACAATTTAAGGACTGTGTTTAGTGACGGCATCAGATTCCTAATTGATGGAGAAAGGTCCGGTGGCAAGAAAAGCTGCTTCTAGAAGGTTGTCAAGTGTTTTCGCTCGACGATTCCATTCTTGGGTGTTTGGTTTGGCCCTTGTTGCTGTAACTCGAATCCTAGCCCGGTATATCCCATTTTAATTTTACACCATTGTGAACCTTACGCCTTTTTTACTCCCTGATCGAGGTTCTCGGCATTGAAAAATCTTCGTAAACTAAATCACACGTGTATATGTTGACATTTAAGAGATATACAGTCAAGAAAATCAAGGGCAATGGTGATGTATATGCGGATTACACACCAAAAAAAAACCCTCAACAAATGGCTACAATTTAAGGAATGTGTTTAGTGACGGCAACAGATTCCTAATTGATGGAGAAAGGTCTGGTGGCAAGAAAAGTTGCTTCTAGGAGGTTGTCATGTGTTTTATCTCGACGATTCCATTCTTGGGTGGTTGGTTTGGCCCTTGTTCCTGTAACTCGAATCCTAGCCCGGTATATCCCATTTTAATTTTACACCATTGTGAACCTTACACCTTTTTTACTCCCTGATCGAGGTTCTCGGCATTGAAAAATCTTTGTAAACTAAATCACACGTGTATATGTTGACATTTAAGAGATATACAGTCAAGAAAATCAAGGGCAATGGTGATATATATGCGGATTACACACCAAAAAAAAACACTCAACAAATGGCTACAATTTAAGGAATGTGTTTAGTGACGGCATCAGATTCCTAATTGATGGAGAAAGGTCTTGTGGCAAGACAATCTGCTTCTAGGAGGTTGTTAAGTGTTTTATCTCGATGATTCCATTCTTGGGTGGTTGGTTTGGCCCTTGTTCCTGTAACTCGAATCCTAGCCCGATATATCCCATTTTAATTTTACACCATTGTGAACCTTACGCCTTTTTTACTCTCTGATCGAGGTTCTCGGCATTGAAAAATCTTCGCAAACTAAATCACACATGTATATGTTGACATTTAAGAGATATACAGTCAAGAAAATCAAGGGCAAAGGTTATATATATGCGGATTACACACAAAAAAAAACACACAACAAATGGCTACAATTTAATGAATGTGTTTAGTGACGGCATCAGATTCCTAATTGATGGAGAAAGGTCTGGTGGCAAGAAAATCTGCTTCTAGGAGGTTGTCAAGTGTTTTATCTCGACGATTCCATTCTTGGGTGGTTGGTTTGGCCCTTGTTCCTGTAACTCGAATCCTAGCCCGGTATATCCCATTTTAATTTTACACCATTGTGAACCTTACGCCTTTTTTATTCTCTGATCGAGGTTCTTGGCATTGAAAAATCTTTGTAAACTAAATCACACGTGTATATGTTGACATTTAAGAGATATACAGTCAACAAAATCAAGGGCAATGGTGATATATATGCGGATTAGACACCAAAAAAAAACTCAACAAATGGCTACAATTTAAGGAATGTGTTTAGTGGCGGCATCAGAATCCTAATTGATGGAGAAAGCTCTGGTGGCAAGAAATGCTGCATCTAGGAGGTTGTCAAGTGTTTTCGCCCGACGATTCCATTCTTGGGTAGTTGGTTTGGCCCTTGTTCCTATAACTCGAATCCTAGCCCGGTATATCCCATTTTAATTTTACACCATTGTGAACCTTACGCCTTTTTTACTCTCTGATCGAGGTTCTCGGCATTGAAAAATCTTCTTAAACTAAATCACACGTGTATATGTTGACATTTAAGAGATATACAGTCAAGAAAATCAAGGGCAATGGTGATATATATGCGGATTAGACTCCAAAAAAAAAAACGCTCAACAAATGGCTACAATTTAAGGAATGTGTTTAGTGACGAAATCAGATTCCTAATTGATGGAGAAAGGTCTGGTGGCAAGAAAAGCTGTTTCTGGGAGGTTGTCAAGTGTTTTCGCTCGACGATTACATTCTTGGGTGGTTGGTTTGGCCCCTTGTTCCTGTAACTCGAATCCTAGCCCGGTATTTCCCATTTTAATTTTACACTATTGTGAACCTTACGCCTTTTTTACTCTCTGATCGAGGTTCACGGCAATGAAAATATCTTCGTAAACTAAATCACACGTGTATATGTTGACATTTAAGAGATATACTCTCACGGCCCTCGACCCGGTTTGACCCGTTTCAGGAGCCTGACGGGTGGTCCGTAGGACAACCCTTAAGTACCTTAAAAAGATTAAAATCCCATGCTTTACACGTTTAATTGTTTGAACTTGGTAACTACTAGTTGTTTGGACGTGCAGGTGTAAATGGAGCTTAAAAGGGAAGGAATTTGGAGCATCAATAAAAAAATAAAATATTGGAATTGAAGAACTAAGAATATCACATGATAGAGGATGGAATTACGAGAACGTGGGCGAAAACGGCGAAGAAAACGCAGTTGAAATGATAAAGTTATGAAGAAAACAAGAAAACGAAATCTGGTGCCGCCGTAACCTACGGCTCCTGGCCGTAGGTTACGGCCCTCACTGTGTTTTCTGGTCCACCGTAGCTCAGTTCTGGCCTACCGTAAGAGTTTTATTGACCGTAACCTACGGCGGAGGGCCGTAGGTTACGGCTCTGACCTGCGTAAAAGTTGTAACTGCCCCATTTATTGGCATTTTATGATGTCTTTTGAGTACCAATGATTCCCATTCGGTTACATACACTTTAGAGACGATTTTTGGGTGTTCTTGAGGTTTTGAAACAATTTCTAAACATCTTGTTAGTGTTTTTAATCCATATGAACATTGAATTAATTGTGAAGATGATTGTCAAAGCCATGTGTGGCTAAACTTTTGATGACTATCTTGGGTTGAAGGTTTGTGTAAGACTTTGTGCTTTGATTTCATATTTATAGAATAATGAACTCGTCTTTATGATTTGTTTGTTATGGTGTGTGATTTCTTGTTTGTAAATTGTTAATTAGTATGCTAATCTTGTTTGAAACTATACGTTCTTGGTACCGTTGGCAATCGAGATATCATAGGTAGAATTAGGATTGGCTATTGATTAATTGGTCATCGGGTAACAACCTCGCGTTCTAGGAATCCGAGTACTTAGTTCCCTTTCATCACAACAAGTAATCATACATGAATCATGTCTATGTGATTCTTTCTAGTTGAATGTTAGCATGAATGTCGAAGCAAACCGGAAACTTAAGATAGTCATTTGTCTCTAATTTGTTTACAACCAAATTTTTTCTCTTTCAATTTAATTAATTTTAATTTAGTCTAAAACCAATTCACTCACATAAACTCTTGAATTTTACTTCTCTTGCAATTAGATTAATTTAGTCAAGTTAGATATACACTTAGATAACATACATTCCACAAACTCCCTGTGTTCGATACCCACTTACCACTATCTATTTAGTAGTAATTGGATTAAATTTGATTGTGACCACGACATCACGTCAGAGCCACGGGACAGAAATCCCGTGGTATTTAATTAACAGCGGAATTCTCTTTCAATTTAATTAATTTTAATTTAGTCTAAAACCAATTCACTCACATAAACTCTTGAATTTTACTTCTCTTGCAATTAGATTAATTTAGTCAAGTTAGATATACACTTAGATAACATACATTCCACAAACTCCCTGTGTTCGATACCCACTTACCACTATCTATTTAGTAGTAATTGGATTAAATTTGATTGTGACCACGACATCACGTCAGAGCCGCGGGACAGAAATCCCGTGGTATTTAATTAACAGCGGAAGTTTCTTCAAGATCTTTTTAAAACTGAAATATTTACCGATTATTTTATTTCACAATTCGGGATAAAACCCGATAATTTACAATCTTGAGATTTCACCAGGAAATCTTTTATTTTACAAAAACATGTTTCTTTATTTTTATTCTGAGCCACTTCCTTAAGCTGATAGTGCTTCACGGCACTTTTCCTGGATCACAATAGATCACCTGAAACATGTTTGAAAAAGGTTTTGTCAGCGGGAAATACTGAGTGAATCATTCTATTTACTAAAATGACACGTTTGTTATAATTTACAGTATTAAGAGCGATTACAATGTTTCTGATATCAAACCAACTACCCACGGTATTTGTCACTCGACCGGATCTGTGACTATGGTCATATCCCCCATTGGCTGCCCCAATGGTGACGATTATCAAGTAATGTATACAAAACCCCACATACCGGCTGTAATTTGGTGATTACAAAGACTTAATCCCCGTAATTATAACTTTGAAATAAACATGATTTTGTAAATAGATTTGATAAAAAGAGAATGACTCACATTGCAGATTTAACAGAGCTTATTCTACTGATTAGCCTTGATAACCTAGTTTAAATAATCAGGCACACAAACTAGGTTAGTAACTTAATACAGCATTTACGATAACTCACGAGATTACAACCTTCACAACGAATGACAAAGTGCGATACTTAAACATCCATCGATTTAACGACGAATGACAAAGCATAAACCCTAATGTGGGCAGCACTTAAATATCCATTGGATAGTTTAATCGATCGGACATTGAATCGTATCAGCGATCGAGTTATTACCCTGATTGCGGCGTCGATTAGTGAACTGTGTGTGTTAATTGTGGTAAACAGAACGTATCTCAGTACATGCAATGAAGTTTTACGTCGTTTAACTTCCAGAAATCAAGTGCCAATGTCTGCTATTTATAGTCGAAATTTCACTTTGCTTACGGACCGTAAGCCTCACAATGTTGCGGTCCGTAAGGGTGCTTACGGACCGTAAGACTCATAATGTTACGGTCCGTAAGGGTTGAAAATAGATTATAGGGTAGCCACGGTTGGGACTAGCTTTGCTGACTTGACAGATTCTTAATTTCGAATTTTGACAGCGAGTATTTTTAGATAATTGTTAACTAGGGTTTACCCCCCTTGAGTTTTAGGGGCCCTGATCCTGATTCCGATTGTTCTGAGAATTTTAGGGTTTGTGCAGAATCACTTGGGTGTCTCAATTAGAGCTTCCTATTGGATAAAATAATATAATAAATATAACTTTTGATGAGAGTTGTTACATTCTCCCCACCTTAATAAAAATCTCGTCCTCGAGATTTACTGGAATAAGTGAGGATACTTTCGCTTCATTTCTGATTCCAGCTCCCAAGTGTATTCAGTTCCTCTCTTTGAATCCCATCTGACTTTGACTAAAAGTAGTCGTTTGTGTTTGAGAAACTTGATCTTTCGATCCTCAATTTGAAGAGGTTTCTCAACAAATTTCAACTTTTCGTTTACCTTTATATCTCGAAGAGGTACTACCAGTGATTCATCTGATAAGCATTTCTTGAGATTGGATACATGAAATACATCATGTACTCCTGCTAATTCTTCTGGTAGTTGTAAACGATAAGCAACTGGTCCTATACGTTGGATCACTGAAAATGGTCCTACGTACCTTGGACTTAGCTTTCCTTTCTTTCCGAATCTAACTACTCCTTTCCAAGGAGAAACTTTCAATAGTACTTTGTCTCCCACTTGGAATTCTAACGGCTTGCATCTATTGTCTGCATAACTCTTTTGACGATCACGAGCCATCTTCAATCTTTCCTTGATTTGAGTAATCTTATCAGTCGTCTCTTGCACTATTTCAGGACCTGATAATTGACTTTCTCCTATTTCTGCCCAACAGACTGAAGTTCTGCACTTTCTTCCATACAGTGCTTCAAATGGGGCGGTTTCAATACTTGAATGATAGCTATTGTTATAGGAGAATTCAATTAATGGTAAATAATCATCCCAATTTCCACCAAAATCTATTACACATGCTCGGAGCATGTCTTCTAGAGTTTGGATCGTCCTTTCACTTTGTTCATCTGTTTGGGGATGATATGCAGTACTCAGATTTAGTCGAGTTCCCATAGCTTGCTGGAAGCTTTTCCAGAAATGAGAAGTAAAACGACTATCCCTATCCAAAACAATGGAGAGTGGAACTCCATGTAAGGATACAACTTCATCTACATACAATTTTGCCAACCTTTCCATACTAAAGGTTTTTTTCATTGGTAAAAAGTGAGCTGATTTGGTTAATCGATCCACAATTACCCAAATCGCATCATTACCTTTTCTGGTTTTGGGTAATTTAGTAACAAAATCCATTGTTATAAGTTCCCATTTCCATACAGGCATTTCTAATTGTTGTAGTAGACCTGAGGGTTTCTGATGTTCTGCCTTAACTTGTGAACAAGTGAGACATTTAGAAACATATCGTGCTATATCCTTTTTCATTCCTATCCACCAGAAGTTCTTTCTTAAATCTTGGTACATCTTATTGTTTCCTGGGTGCATAGTATACCTAGATTTATGAGCTTCCTCTAAAATCTTAGGTCTTAAGTCTCCCTGCTTAGGTACCCAAATTCTACTTTTGTGGAATCTCCAAATTCCATCTGCTCCTTGTTCTAATTCCTTGATTCGTCCTTTCATTCCTTCAGCATCATCCTTGATTGCTGTAGTTTGAACATTCTTCAATTGTTCCATTAAATCTATTTGTAGATTTAATCTGAGAGCACGAACTCGTCGTTGTTTCTCATAATACTTATGACTTAAGGCATCTGCAACTACATTTGCCTTTCCTTCATGATACTGAATATCACAGTCGTAGTCACTTAGGATTTCCATCCATCTCCTTTGCCTCATGTTTAACTCTTTTTGCCCAAATATATATCTTAAACTTTTGTGGTCTGTGTAGACAGTAAATTTACTTCCGTAAAGATAATGTCTCCAAATCTTAAGGGCAAAAATTACGGCTCCTAATTCTAAATCATGAGTCGTATAGTTTTCTTCGTGCTTTTTCAATTTCCTTGAAGCATATGCAATCACCTTTTTGCGTTGCATAAGCACACATCCATACCCTAGTTTTGAAGCATCACAATATACCTCAAAATCTTCAGTTCCTTCTGGTAAGGCTAAGATTGGTGCATTTGTTAATTTCTGCTTCAATATTCTAAAGGCTTCTTCTTGCTTAGGCCCCCATTCAAACTTAATGGCTTTACAGGTTAACTTAGTTAATGGTACGGCTATCTTGGAAAAATCCTTAATAAACCGTCTATAATACCCAGCTAAACCTATAAAACTTCTTATTTCCATTGCTGTTTGTGGAACCTTCCATTTGGTAATTGCCTCTATCTTAGTAGGATCTACGTGAATACCTTCGTGATTCACCATGTGTCCTAAGAATTGCACTTCCTTTAACCAAAATTCACACTTCGAGAATTTGGCATAAAGCTTTTCTTTTCTTAACAAAGTTAAGAGTGCATGAAGGTGTTCACAATGCTCTGTCTGACTTTTGGAATAAATAAGTATATCGTCTATGAAGACAATTACAAATTTATCCAAATAAGGTTTACATATCCTATTCATCATGTCCATGAATGCAGCAGGTGCATTCGTTAACCCAAAGGGCATGACTGTAAACTCGTAATGACCATACCTAGTTCTGAAAGCAGTTTTAGGTATGTCCTCTTCTTGTACCTTCAATTGATGATATCCAGAGCGTAAATCTATCTTAGAAAAATATCTAGCCCCCTGAAGTTGATCAAACAGATCATCAATCCTAGGTAATGGGTATCGATTCTTAATTGTAACCTTATTCAATTCTCTATAATCGATACACATTCTCATTGAACCATCCTTTTTCTTTACAAACAATACTGGCGCTCCCCAAGGGGATGAGCTAGGTTGTATGAATCCTTTACTTAGTAATTCATCTAATTGCTTTTTCAGTTCTAACATTTCTGTGGGTGCTAACCGATAAGGTGCCTTAGCTATCGGTGTAGTTCCTGGAATTAGATGAATCCTAAATTCTACTTCCCTATCTGGGGGTAATCCCGGTAACTCTTCTGGAAATACATCCGGATACTCTGAGACTACAGGAATTTCCTTAAGTTCTTTACCCTTAGTACTAATGATTACTGAAATCATATATACTATTCCTTGTTTTCGTTCATAATTAGCAACTTTCATTACTGATATGAACTTCATGGGCTTACGTGGTTTATCTCCTGTAATCCTAATTACTTCTCCGGTGGGTGATTGAATTTCTATGGAATTTTGATCACACAAGATTTGAGCATGGTTGGCTACTAACCAATCCATTCCTAATACAACATCAAATTCAGCTAACTTCATCGGCAATAGTTTTGCAGAGAATTTATGTCCTAAAAGTTCTATATTTTCTTCCTGCAAAACTTTATCTATTTTAACTGAATTTCCGTCTGCCGTTTCAACTGTAAAAATCTGCCTAATATTGGTTAAAGGTAAATTAAGAGCTTGGCAGAATGAAGTATTTATAAAACTTTGGTTTGCACCAGAGTCAAATAATACTTTGGCGTAAATGTTGTGAACAAAGAACGTACCCGCTATCACATCTGGGATGAGTTCTGCTTCTTGAGTGGTTAGCTGAAATGCCCTAGCATTCTTCTTAATAGTTCCGTCGGTCGCCTTAGTTTTGTTGTCTGCTGATTTGATTAATTTAGGACATTCTATTTTATAATGTCCATTTTCTCCACAGTTATAGCAAACTATTGTTTTCTTTCTGCAATTTTCTTCACGATGTCCTACAACTTTGCAAAAATTGTAGGTTATATCGCATCTCCCATAATGTTTCTTCTTGCATTTTCGGCAGAATGACGGAGTTGAGAATTGCCCAGTTCCTCTTTTCTTGAAATTACTACTGTTACCCACACGAAATCCTTGAGTAATTTTCTGAGCCAATTCTTTCTTTCTGTTTTCATCTTGGGTGCGCACTAGTTCATCGGTTAGGGTATTAGCTAATTCCACAGCATCGTCAATAGTGCGAGGTCTCGCAGCTTTAACGATGTTGCGGATTTCACTAATCAGTCCCCAAATGTAGCGAGAAATGAGTACCGGTTCTGGCGAAGCCAGCGTTGGTACCACTCTAGCATATTCAAAGAATGTCGAAGTATAACCGCGACAATCTACACCTATCATCCGATGATTTAGGAACTTATTTGTCATTTGTTCCTTTTCATATCGGGACAAAATTTTCTTTCTACAAAACTCTTAAATTCTTCCCAAGTCATAGCATAAGCTATTATTCTTCCTTTTGATTGTAACACAGTGTTCCACCATTCAAGTGCTCCTTCCTTGAAGAGATTTGATGCGTACATAACCTGATCATTTTTAGCACATTTACTTATTGCAATGACTGCTTCGGTTTTCTCTAACCAACGCAGTGAGGCAGTTGCTCCTTCATTGCCTGCAAATTCAGTGGGTTTACAAGCAAGGAATTCTTTGAAAGTGCAACCAGGCGTTGCAGTTTTCATTTTCTTAGGAAATGGAGCTTGATGTGGTTCCCCATTATGGTTAACATGATCATTGCCTCCGTTTACACTATTACTGAAGTTATCTTCAGAAATACGTTTACTAGGAACAATTTGTTGCGGTTCGATTGGATTCTTTACAGCAGCAACGATGGCTGGAATAGCATTAGCTATCCCTTGAGCAACAATATTTTCGATATCTTGTCAAGTCATATATTGATCTCCTGGATGTTGCTCAGACTGATTAACCTCATTTACTGGTTCATTACCAATGTTTGCCATCTGATAAATAAATTTTATATAAATAATTAGTATAAATACAAATATAATAAAACAGTTTGCACATAATCACATTAACATATATAACCAAAATTATCGATTTCACAAGTTTCATTTTTTTTATATATTATATTATGCCTCGTACACACGATTATCATACAACGTTTTATTGTTAAGTTATTACACATATTGGTTATTATGATTATTTATTAACACATATTCCTGCAAACTCCCATTATCTGGTCCGCTAATTTCTTAAAAACGACGCTCCCTTTCGTCATACTTCCAAGTAACTCTTTCTCCCACATCCCTAATCCGATTTCCTGCATCAATTAACTGTTCGCCCCAAAGACGAAGTTCCGCCAGATTCTACGGGCTCATAGTTGGGTATAGTGGAGGTTCTGGGTCAACTTGTTGGAAAAATGTATCAGGGTTGTTTAAAAGATTTTGGTATTGCCAATCAGTTGTCCACCATTCATCTAATTCTACTGGTAATGGTTGAGGTTGGACAATAGGATCTGGAATAGCAGGTTCCAGATTGATTGGGATTGGAACTTCTAGTGGGTAGCTAAAAAGATCTTCTTCAGTAAACATAAGGTTTGGATTGGCTGGTTCAAGGTTTCCATCGGCAGGTCCGATGAGGTCACTCATTACTAATTTATGATCTAAAACTTCCCAGGGAGTCATTTTCTGTTTCTGTCTAGAACTTTCTCCGACTTCTCTTTTTGTTTGCTTAAAACTCTTTTCAGCTTCTATCTCTACTTGATTAACATTTTCCCCAATTTCTACCCCTTTTCCTTTGTCTTTTGGTTCTTCAGTTTTGGTAACCTTTCTTGTTGCTGGCTTTTTCCTACGTACATGCCTCCAGTCCACAAATCTGCTTCTTTTCTTGGGTTTAGGTTTTGCCAGTGGTTTGGATTGAAATTCCATGGGTTCTTCTTTATCAGCGAAGTAACCGGTGAATTCCTTGGAAACTTCTATCTTAACGGGATAGAGGTTAAGATTTTCTAAACCTTCAGATATCTCATTCATGCTGTTTAGCATATATGCAAAATACATACCAAATGTTAAAATAAAATAAGAAAATTTTATAGATAACCCGTAAATATTTTTGCATACATAAAAAAACTGACAAGTAAATTATACTACGATTTGCTGTAACTTATTTATTTACTAAATAAGGTTTCTGGAAAATAAAAGTGCTAAAACTTTTGAGTATTTAGAGATTTGCATTTTCTGCTACTGTGGCTAGCATATAAAGATTTGCCCATTTCTCATCTAATTTGTCCTCCCAAGGTGATTTATTGATTAAGTCCTGGGTTTCTTGTTTAACTTTCTTCTCTCGGTTTTTCCTTATTTCCTCCTGACTTTTCCTAATAATCAAACTTCTTTTATTAGGAGAAAGTGGTTCCTCGTAATGTGCCTTACGGACAAATATTCCTTCTTTAAGGTTTTGTTTGGGATGAACTTCCCTTCTCATTGGATGACCTATCTAGTTTAAGATAGATGTTTGACAGTTTTTGTTTACCCATACTGTAATTAACAAATAATCAGTTAATAAAACACATAATCACATAATTGACAATCAGTAAAATTAAGTATTTCTAAATACTTAATAGGCTTAAATCAGTGGCTCTGATACCACCTTATTTCTATCACGGCCCTCGACCCGGTTTGACCCGTTTCAGGAGTCGCGGGACAGAAATCCCGTGGTATTTAATTAACAGCGGAAGTTTCTTTAGGATCTTTTTAAAACTAAAATATTTCCCGATTATTTTATTTCACAATTCGGGATAAAACCCGATAATTTACAATCTTGAGATTTCACCAGGAAATCTTTTATTTTACAAAAACATGTTTCTTTATTTTTATTCTGAGCCACTTCCTTAAGCTGATAGTGTTTCACGGCACTTTTCCTGGATCACAACAGATCACCTGAAACATGTTTGAAAAAGGTTTTATCAGCGAGAAATACTGAGTGAATCATTCTATTTACTAAAATGACACGTTTGTTATAATTTACAGTATTAAGAGCGATTACAATGTTTCTGATATCAAACCAACTACCCACGGTATTTGTCACTCGACCGGATCTGTGACTATGGTCATATCCCCCATTGGCTGCCCCAGTGGTGACGATTATCAAGTAATGTATACAAAACCCCACATACCGGCTGTAATTTGGTGATTACAAAGACTTAATCCCCGTAATTATAACTTTGAAAATAAACATGATTTTGTAAATAGATTTGATAAAAAGAGAATGACTCACATTGCAGATTTAACAGAGCTTATTCTACTGATTAGCCTTGATAACCTAGTTTAAATAATCAGGCACACAAACTAGGTTAGTAACTTAATACAGCATTTACGATAACTCACGAGATTACAACCTTCACAACGAATGACAAAATGCGATACTTAAACATCCATCGATTTAACGATGAATGACAAAGCATAAACCCTAATGTGGGCAGCACTTAAATATCCATTGGATAGTTTAATCGATCGGACATTGAATCGTATCAGCGATCGAGTTATTACCCTGATTGCGGCGTCGATTATTGAACTGTGTGTGTTAATTGTGGTAAACAGAACGTATCTCAGTACATGCAGCGAAGTGTTACGTCGTTTAACTTCCAGAAATCAAGTGCCAATGTCTGCTATTTATAGTCGAAATTTCACTTTGCTTACGGACCGTAAGCCTCACAATGTTGCGGTCCGTAAGGGTTAAAATAGATTATAGGGTAGCCACGGTTGGGACTAGCTTTGCTGACTTGACAGATTCTTAATTTCGAATTTTGACAGCGAGTATTTTTAGATAATTGTTAACTAGGGTTTACCCCCCTTGAGTTTTAGGGGCCTGAGAATTTTAGGGTTTGTGCAGAATCACTTGGGTGTCTCAATTAGAGCTTCCTATTGGATAAAATAATATAATAAATATAACTTTTGATGAGAGTTGTTACATATACAGTTAAGAAATCAAGGGCAATGGTGATATATATGCGGATTAGACACCAAAAAAAAAAACACTCAACAAATGGCAACAATTTAAGGAATGTGTTTAGTGACAACATCAGATTCCTAATTGATGGAGAAAGGTCTGGTGGCAAGAAAAGTTGCTTCTAGGAGGTTTATAAGTGTTTTCGCTCAAAGATTGCATTCTTAGGTGGTTGGCTTGGTCCTTGTTCCTGTAACTCAAATCCAAGCCCGGTATATCTCATTTTAATTTTACACCTTTGTGAACCTTAGGCCTTTTTTACTCTCTGATCGACGTTCTCGGCATTGAAAAATCTTCGTACTCTAAATCACACATGTATATGTTGACATTTAAGAGATATACAATCAACAAAATCAAGGGCAATGGTGATATATATGCGGATTACACACCAAAAAAAAAACACTCAACAAATGGTTACAATTTAATGAATGTGTTTAGTGACGGCATCAGATTCCTAATTGATGGAGAAAGGTCTGGTGGCAAGAAAATCTGCTTCTAGGAGTTTGTCAAGTGTTTTATCTCGACGATTCCATTTTTGGGTGGTTGGTTTGGCCCTTGTTCCTCTAACTCGAATCCTAGCCCGGTATATCCCATTTTAATTTTACACCATTGTGAACCTTACGCCTTTTTTATTCTCTGATCGAGGTTCTCGGCATTAAAAAATCTTTGTAAACTAAATCACAAGTGTATATGTTGACATTGAAGAGATATACAGTCAAGAAAATCAAGGGCAATGGTGATATATATGCGGATTAGACACAAAAAAAAAAAACACTCAACAAATGGCTACAATTTAAGGAATGTGTTTAGTGGCGGCATCAGAATCCTAATTGATGGAGAAAGCTCTGGTGGCAAGAAATGATGCTTCTAGGAGGTTGTCAAGTGTTTTCGCTTGACGATTCCATTCTTGGGTAGTTGGTTTGGCCCCTGTTCCTGTAACTCGAATCCTAGCCCGGTATATCCCATTTTAATTTTACACCATTGTGAACCTTACGCCTTTTTTACTCTCTGATCGAGGTTCTCGGCATTGAAAAATCTTCGTAAACTAAATCACACGTGTATATGTTGACATTTAAGAGATATACAGTCAAGAAAATCAAGGGCAATGGTGATATATATGTGGATAAGACACCAAAAAAAAACACTCAACAAATGGCTACAATTTAAGGAATGTGTTTAGTGACGAAATCAGATTTCTAATTGATGGAGAAAGGTCTGGTGGCAAGAAAAGCTGTTTCTGGGAGGTTGTAAAGTGTTTTCCGCTCGACGATTCCATTCTTGGGTGGTTGGTTTGGCCCCTTGTTCCTGTAACTCGAATCCTAGCCCGGTATATCCCAATTTAATTTTACACCATTGTGAACCTTACGCCTTTTTTTACTCTCTGATAGAGGTTCCCGGCATTGAAAAATCTTCGTAAACTAAATCACACATGTATATGTTGACAATTAAGAGATATACAGTCAATAAAATCAAGGGCAACGGTGATATATATGCGGATTAGACACCAAAAAAAAGAAACACTCAACAAATGGCTACAATTTAAGGAATGTGTTTAGTGACGGCATCAGATTCCTAATTAATGGAGAAAGGTCTGGTAGCAAGAAAAGCTGCTTCTAGGAGGTTGTCAAGTGTTTTCGCTTGACGATTCGATTCTTGGGTGGTTGTTTTGGCCCTTGTTCCTGTAACTCGAATCCTAGCCCGGTAAATCCCATTTTAATTTTACACCATTGTGAACCTTACGCCCTTTTTACTCTCTGATCAAGGTTCCCGGCATTGAAAAAATCTTCGTAAACTAAATCACACGTGTATATGTTGAAATTTAAGAGATATACAGTCATGAAATCAAGGGCAAGGGTGATATATATGCGGATTAGACACAAAAAAAAAACTCAACAAATGGCTACAATTTAAGGAATGTGTTTAGTGACAGCATCAGATTCCTAATTGATGGAGAAATGTTTGGTGGCAAGAAAAGTTGCTTCTAGGAGGTTTATAAGTGTTTTCGCTCGGCGATTGCATTCTTGGGTGGTTGGTTTGGCCCTTGTTCCTGTAACTCAAATCCTAGCCCGGTATATCCCATTTTAAGTTTACACCATTGTGAACCTTACGCCGTTTTTACTCTCTGATCGAGGTTCTTGGCATTGAAAAATCTTCGTAAACTAAATCACACATGTATATGTTGACATTTAAGAGATATACAGTCAAGAAAATCAAGGGCAATGGTGATATAAATGCAGATTAGACACCAAAAAAACACTCAACAAATGGCTACAATTTAAGGAATGTGTTTAGTGACGGCATCAGATTCCTAATTGATGGAGAAAGGTCTGGTGGCAAGAAAAGCTCCTTCTTGGAGGTTGTCATGTGTTTTCGCTCGACGATTCCATTCTTGAGTGGTTGGTTTGTCCCGAGTTCCTATAACTCGAATCCTAGCCCGGTATATCCCATTTTAATTTTACACCATTGTGAACCTTACGCCTTTTTTACTCTCTGATCGAGGTTCTCGACATTGAAAAAATCTTCGTAAACTAAATCATACGTGTATATGTTGACATTTAAGAGATATACAGTCGAGAAAATCAAGGGAAATGGTGATATATATGCGGATTAGACACAAAAAAAAACACTCAACAAATGGCTACAATTTAAGGAATGCGTTTAGTGACGGCATCAGATTCAGATTCCTAATTGAAGGAGAAAGGTCTGGTGGCAAGAAAAGCTGCTTCTAGGAGGTTGTCAACTGTTTTCGCTCGACGATTCCATTCTTGGGTGGTTGGTTTTGCCCTTGTTCCTGTAACTCGAATACTAGCCCGGTATATCCCATTTTAATTTTACACCATTGTGAACCTTACGTCTTTTTTACTCTCTGATCGAGTTTCTCGGCATTGAAAAAATCTTCGTAAACTAAATCACACGTGTATATGTTGACATTTAGGAGATATACAGTCAAGAAAATCAAGGGCAATGGTGATATGTATGCGGATTAGACACCAAAAAAAACACTCAACAAATGGCTACAATTTAAGGAATGTGTTTAGTGACGGCTTCAGATTCCTAATGGATGGAGAAAGGTCTGGTGGCAAGAATAGCTGCTTCTAGGAGGTTGTCAAGTGTTTTCGCTCGACGATTCTATTCTTGGGTGGTTGGTTTGGCCCTTGTTCCTGTAACTCGAATCCTAGCCCGATATATCCCATTTTGTTTTTACACCATTGTGAACCTTACGCCTTTTTTGTCACACCCCTTTCTATGGCGGAAGCACAAGGTGTGATCATGAAAGGTTCTCATTGCATACGAAGAGTAAACATGCTACATGCTCGTAAAATAACATCAAATACCATGATTTGAAAACATAAGTTTAGCGTTTACATCGCTAGACAGCATAAAACATTGTCTTAAAAGTTTACAACTTTATTCAAAGTTAAACACAAGCGACATCCACGAGCATAAGCAAGACCACGCGCACATCCATCCTAGTTACCTGAAATACATGTGAGTTTTTGGAAAAACGTCAACATAAAGTTGGTGTGAATTCATGCTGTTTTGTATTTCATGTTTGTATACTTTGTATGAAAACATAGTTTGTGAGTAAATCAAGTTTTCATATATAAATCCAGTTTCATGTGTACCCCACGTACCCATGTATAATTCAATCTTTTCTTGAGTACCCCACGTACTTCAAGTTATATATCAATCCTCTTGAGTACCTCACGTACTTCAAGTTATTTATCAATTCTCTTGAGCACCCCACGTACTTCAAGTTATTTATCACTTTTTGTATGGTATGAATTTTATGTAAATACAGTATTTATGTACTTATCAGATTGTTAATGGGTTGCAAGGCCATTAACATGTGACACGTCATAGGAAGTCACCAAACCTAAGGCATTTAATTGGTATATTCTGAGACACAAAAGCACTTCCTCGGTTCTCGCCCCGACCGGGAGTGTGGCTGCCAGGCACCCGTTAGATCTAACCTTTTGTTATGCGGTCTGAATGTATACGTTGATTAATGGTGCTTCTGTACCCTATTCGTGACACTTTTTCTCATAACGCATCCTACTTGGTTCTCGTCCTCACCAAGCGCGTTTCTTGTTATCATTCCTCATAGCGCCTTATACTTGGTTCTCGTCTCACCAAATGCGCTTCTCATATTCATATATTTCGTCACACTTGGTTCTCGTTCTCACCAAGTGTACTTCTTGTATTTATATCATACCATTTATAAATATTGTACTTTTGTACATGTATTTCACCCCCGAAGTTATAAAAACTGAAAACAGTTAAAGAGAAAAGGGGGAGCATGAACTCACAACTTTGCGTTCCTAGCGTCGTAAACTTCACCGGATTTGCTTACTTAACGTCGTAACCTATACGCGTTTTCTTAACGTTAGTCACTAGACTTGCGTCGTACAAGTACAGTCACTCTCTTTTGTGTATATTTTCTTGTGTTAAAAATATTCTCATATTTTTAACTACGTATCTTACTTATATTATTTTCTCTAAAATAAATATAAGTCTTTTGTGTTTTGCACTTTGCACCCGAATTATGTATCTTGTATGTTGTATGTGTATTTTTATGTTTATACTCCTCACGAGTATTTAGTGTATTTTTAAGTCTTAATACACTAGCACGTATAACACATACTATATACACTTAGCACAGAAATTGGTGATAAAATAATATATATTTTTCTCTCAAAAATATATGTACATAATATCCATTTTTATTCTTTAAGAAATCACCATTTCTTATCATCAAAAGTTAGGGAAACCTTGTTAATGTTTTGAGGTATATTTTTAGGGGATAAGTTTCTCAAAAACTCATATTTTTCTAAGTGTCAAAATTTATAAAAATTTTGACAGAGTTTCCCCTAAAAATGGACGTTTCCCATGTTTTCAAAACATGTGTTTATTTTCTTTTAAATCGTCAACAATCATCAACAACAATTATCAACAATAATCATTAACAATAATCACTAATTTCTCCATTTCATGAACTTGAATATTTACAAAAATGTGTAGTAACTTACTAGCACATTTAGTAAGTCTTGTCATCTTTAAAAATAATTTTAGTTTCTTAAAAACTTTATTTTTAAAGAATATGAAGTTTCACAACTTCTAGTTGAGATTCGCAAAAATATTTCTTTGTTAAATTTTTCTTGCGACACAAGTGTCTACACACTTGTTTATGTACTAAAATGCTTTTAGTTCGGATAAGATCCGGGTTTTAACAAAACTAATATTTTTGCTTGGTTCTTCCGAAAAACCACTTGTAGATCTTTAGATCTACTAGTTTAGAACTTCATTTTACAAGAAAAATTACTTTTACACAAGTTCATGTTATTGAGTGAAAGGGTTCGTCATCTAGTTATTTTTACACTAAACATAGTGCTAGTTCATGTTCCGTGAACATGACCTAGCGTGGTTAGATGACGATCCGTTCCCCTACTAGCATCCAACAATAATAAATAATCATAACAAAACAAGTTCCATAAGTTTTACACTAACATTCATTCATTAACCACCAAGTTTATTATTTTTAGTAGACTTTTAGTTTTGGTCTCTAGTGTTCATAATTTTTATCCGACAAATCTCTTATTAACCACTTTAGACAAGATCAATAGGGTGTTTAGAGTCACTTACTACTAGCTCGTGGCTAGGGAAGAAACTAGACGAAAAATGGGTGGTTAATAGCGTTGTGGTGAGGTCCTTGCGATTCCTTATGCACCGAGCCTCCTTATATGTGATCCTTCACACTTCTATGTATATGGTTTATCAAGATGGAAACTTGAAAGTGGTTGGATGGTTGTGTGACCTCTCGGCCGTAGGTAACAAAGGAAGAAAGAAAGGAATTTTTTTCTGTCAAGTGAGTTGTGAATATCCTTTAAGCTTTCTTATATCCATCATCTAATAAACCCATTGGATAACATGTCTCTTAGATATTGAGCACTCAAATAAAATAATCAAGTTGGCAAGAGTGGTGTCCCCCATGGGGGAACCAAACGATGGTGGAGGTGTGGTTTACAAATGGAATTTCAACCATAGTTAGTGGTATAGTTTGTTAGTTTAGTTTAGATATTTAATTTAGTTATTAGTGGGTTGTAATTTATAACGGGTGTTAGGGTATTCGGGGACCCTAACTGGCTAAGAGAAATAATAAAAAAAAAAAAACAATGTCATTGACAATATTTTTTTTTTTGTGCTCCGGGTAAAGTCCGGTTGTTCGGTTAGACACTGGTTCGTTAAAGTGCTAAATTACACTTTTTAGTGTCTTTTAAGTATCCTTCTTGTACCTTTTCAATTCCCAACACTTAGGGAAATATTCTGGATGATAAAACGAAATTTCTGCATAATATTTATATGTTTAAATGCTGAATTATTGCTGAATTATATAAATTCTGTACTTAAAGTGCGTTTCGGGTGCTTTTTAGTGCTTATTTTTGCTTTCGCAATGTATATATATTAAACCCTTGTATGTACTCTTGGGTTTTAATACACTTTTGTCGTCGGACCTACACCTAGGCCTCAATTTTATTGTCTGACTGCTTTCTGCAGTTCCGTTGACACATAGTGTCTTACTGGTGAGTTTACTATTGACGCAACGCTCTCGTTTATGCATAAAGCAATATTTTGTAGTATACAACATGCATGAATTCACTTGTTTAATCATGTGTTCAGACATTGCTGACACTTAAACTCATAATTGCAGTCATTAAGCAATAATTAATGTGTACGGAAATTACCGGGCTGGGCCAGTTGTCACAGTCTCCCCCCGTTAAAAGAATTTCGTACCGAAATTCAGGCTGAACTCACTCTCGCTGGAGTCTTCTTGAATAGGTGGGGATACTTTTTCATGAACTGGTCTTCACGTTCCCATGTGTACTCGGGTCCGTGCTTAGAGCTCCAACGTACTTTGACAAGTTTTACGCTGCTCCTCCTGGTCTTGTTGACTTTCCAGTCGGTAACCTCAACGGGTTTTTCTGTAAATCGGAGGGCTTCATCAATATGCACTTCATCCATCGGGATGATCACGCTTTCTTGTGTTGGACTCTTCTTCAGGTTGGATACATGAAACGTATCATGTACTCCATTAAGTTCTTCCGGTAACTCCAACTTGTATGCCACGGTACCAATTCTCTTCAATATTCTGAATGGTCCGATATATCGTGGATTTAGCTTTCCACGTTTTCCAAATCTGACTACGCCCTTCCATGGTGAGACTTTTAACAACACTTTGTCTCCCACCTTGAAATCTACCGATTTTCTATTTGGATCCGCGTAGCTCTTTAGTCGCTCTCGAGCCGCCTTAATGTGCTCTCGGATCTGCGCAATCTTGTCGGTGGTCTCTTGTACAAGTTCTGGACCAACCATACGTTTATCTCCGGCATCTGCCCAACATAAGGGCGATCGGCATTTGCGGCCATACAGAGCTTCGAACGGCGCGGCTTTTATGCTTGTATGATAACTGTTATTGTAGGAAAACTCAACTAAAGGTAGATGAGTATCCCAGCTGCCGCCTAGATCCATGACACATGCGCGAAGCATATCTTCTAATGTTTGTATAGTCCGTTCGCTCTGGCCGTCTGTTTGCGGATGGAATGCCGTGCTCAGATCTAACTGAGATCCAAAGGCTTCCTGAAATGATTGCCAGATTCTTGAGACAAAGCGTCCATCTCTGTCTGAAATGATTGAGATTGGCACTCCATGACGTGCCACAATTTCTCTTAAGTATATCTCTGCCAGCTTTCTAGTGCTATCCTTCTCTCGGATTGGTAGGAAATGCGCAGACTTCGTCAATCGATCAACTATTACCCATATCATATCGTGCCCTCTCGGGGTCCTGGGTAATTTCGTTATGAAGTCCATCGAGATTTGTTCCCACTTCCACACGGGAATTTCTGGTTGTTGTAATAGGCCGGACGGTTTCTGATATTCTGCCTTAACCTTGGCACAGGTTAGGCATTTTCCAACATACACAGCAACGTCGCTTTTGAGTCTCGGCCACCAATAGTACTCCTTCAAGTCTTGATACATTTTGTCCGATCCTGGATGGATCGAATATCTCGATTTGTGGGCTTCATTAAGGATGACTTCTCGTATGCCACCATAGAGTGGAACCCAAATACGCTTCTTAAAGTATAAGGCTCCCTCTTCATTTGGCACCATGTATTTCAGCATACCCCGTAGGTATTCAGCTTTACGGTTCTCTTCTTTAAGAGCTTCTTGTTGTGCATCTCGAATGCGTGCTGTGAGGTTCGTTCGAATCGTCATTTCCAATGCTCGAACCCTTAGGGTCTTAACCCTTTCTTTTCGGCTCAACGCGTCTGCTACAACGTTCGCCTTTCCAGGATGGTACTTAATCTCACAGTCAAAATCATTCAGCAGCTCGACCCAACGTCGCTGGCGCATATTCAATTCCTTCTGATCAAATATGTGTTGTAAGCTTTTGTGATCTGTGAAGATTGTACATTGAGTACCATATAAATAATGTCGCCAAATCTTCAAGGCGAATACCACTGCGCCCAACTCTAGGTCGTTAGTGGTATAATTTCTTTCATGAACCTTCAGTTGTCTTGAAGCGTAAGCGATGACTTTTTGGCGTTGCATGAGCACGCAACCCATGCCTTGCCGTGAGGCGTCGCAGTATACCACGAAGTCTTCAGTGCCTTCGGGTAACGATAGTATCGGTGCATCGCAGAGCTTGTTCTTAAGTAGCTGAAAGGCTTCTTCTTGTTTGTGACCCCAGTCGTACTTCTTGTCTTTCTGAGTCAGGGTCGTTAGCGGTTGAGCTATCTTCGAGAAATTCTCAATGAATCGCCGATAGTAGCCCGCTAAGCCCAAAAATTGACGAACTTCAGTTGGGGTCTTGGGAGCTTCCCAATTCTTTATTGCTTCTATCTTGGACGGGTCTACATGAATGCCTTTCTCATTCACCACGTGACCAAGAAATTGTACTTCGCGAATCCAGAATTCGCATTTGGAGAATTTTGCATAAAGTTTCTCTTTCTTCAGTAGCTCCAAGATGGTTCTGAGATGTTGTTCGTGCTCTTCTTTCGTTCGCGAGTAAATCAGGATATCATCGATAAATACAATCACGAATTTATCGAGATATGGTTTGCATACGCGGTTCATTAGGTCCATAAAGACCGCTGGCGCGTTCGTCAATCCAAATGGCATCACAAGAAATTCGTAGTGCCCATATCGTGTTCTGAATGCAGTCTTTGGTACGCTTTCATCTTGGATTCTCAGCTGATGGTATCCAGATCGAAGGTCGATCTTGGAATAGTAGCTTGATCCTTGCAGTTGATCAAATAAGTCATCAATCCTCGGTAGTGGATACCGATTCTTGATCGTGAGCTTGTTCAGTTCCCTGTAATCGATACACATCCGCAGTGTTCCATCCTTCTTCTTCACGAATAATACCGGAGCTCCCCAGGGTGAGAAGCTTGGCCTTATGAATCCTTTATCCAACAACTCCTGGAGTTGTGTAGATAATTCTTGCATTTCGGATGGAGAAAGTCGATAGGGTGCCTTGGCTACAGGAGCAGCTCCTGGAACCAAGTCTATACGGAATTCGACTTGTCGTTGCGGAGGTAATCCTGGAAAATCTTCGGGAAAAACATCAGGAAATTCATTCACCACAGGAATGTCTTCGAGTTTTGGCTCCACAGCCTTCTTGTCTATAACGTGTGCTAGGAAAGCGACACATCCTTTCCTCAGACACTTCTGTGCCTTCATACAGCTGATGATTCGAAGAGGCGCGTCTCGTTTTTCCCCATGTACAATTAGAGTTTCACCATTCGCTAAAGGGATGCGAATGATTTTCTCATGACAAATAACTTCAGCTTTGTTCTTGGACAACCAGTCCATTCCGACTACTACATCGAAGCTACCCAATTGAATAGGTAAGAGATCGATGCTAAAATTCCGTTCGCCAAGTTCTAGTGTGCAGCCTCTAACAACTTCGCTCGATTCAACGAGTTTACCATTGGCTAGTTCTATGGAATAAGGAATTTCTAATCTACTAGATTCTATTCCGAGTATGCGTTTAAATTCCACAGACATGAAGCTATAATCGGCGCCAGTGTCAAATAATATGGATGCGAAGTGATTGTTAACGAGAAACGTACCGGTGACCACGTTAGGGTCCTCGCGTGCGTCTCTTGCTCCAATCACAAATGCTCGAGCCGGAGCGTTGTTTCTCTCTGGGCCGTTCTTCATGAAATGATCATTGCTTCCACACTTGAAGCATCCTTGCCCTTTCCCATTGCCATTCTTGTTACCAGCACCGTTCCCATTTCGGTTCTTTCCTTTTCCCCAACAGTCTTCTGTTTGATGACCCAATTTACCACATTTGTCGCACCTTGGAATGCGACAAGCTCCATCATGATGATACTTACATTTTTGGCATCTAGGCATGGAGCCTTGGTATGCTTTAGTTGCATGGGTTTTCGTCTCCTGAGATGGGTTAGCGTCACGCTTCTTGCTGAAACCCTTGTTGTTACGAGTTGTTTGGTTCAAACTGGCATGCTTTCTCTTCTTGTCGCCGGACGACTCAGCATGCGTCTCGGTCTTCTCTGTTGGGTTTAATGACAACTTCTTCATACGAACACAATCTTCAGTAAGGCTGACAGCCAGAGTTACAGCCTCGGTGATTGTTTGTGGTTTGGCCGACGTCACCATGCCACGAAACTCTGAGGCCAGTCCCCAAATGTAACGTTCAACACGCTTGAATTCGGGAGTCACCATGTAGGGAAGCACTCTGGACAAATCGTGGAACCTTCGAGTGTAACCATTTATGTCAGCACCTTCCATAGTCAAGTGCCAGAACTCTGTTTCCAGCCTTTGGAGTTCAGCACGAGAGCAGTACTTCTCTCTCATTCTTTCCTTCAGTTCCTCCCAAGTTAGGCCATAAGCGGCATCATCACCCAAAGTTTGGGCTTGCAGGTTCCACCAAGTCAGAGCTTCATCGACGAATAACCCAGTAGCAAAAGTGACTTGCTGATCCGCGGTACACTTGCTCATGCGGAAAGTAGCTTCAGTCTTCTCTGTCCAGCGCACAAACGCTACTGCACCTCCTGTGCCATCATAGTTCATCGGCTTGCAGTCGAGGAACTGCTTGAAAGTGCAGCCTAGAATTGATTCAACCAATTCATATGTGAGCAATCGAAGAATTAATGAAACAAAGACCGTTCATAAATTTCCTCATGCTTAGCACAGTGTCTTAAGGTTACCTTGAACTGCATTGCCTC
The DNA here is from genome assembly GCA_030545235.1 of Helianthus tuberosus. Lineage (NCBI taxonomy): Eukaryota > Viridiplantae > Streptophyta > Magnoliopsida > Asterales > Asteraceae > Helianthus > Helianthus tuberosus. The sequence goes on along the minus strand of JARYGA010047735.1, from coordinate 3,357 downwards.
CAGACGAATCTCCATTCCCATTACGCCTAACATTGCTTGGTCCTCCACTGTCTTGAGTACGGTTCGCCTCGTACTGGGCGATAGCAGCGGAGATCCTTTCCTCCAGCAGGGCGTTCAGTTCATCAGCAGTTCTGGGCAGTAGGGGAGGATGAGGTTGATCGTCATTGCGAGCATTCACAGCTTTCCTGGGTGCCATGTTCTGACAGAACATAACACAGCAGGGTTAGGTATTTGTTTGATATCGTCACACTAGACTGTAGTATCATATATATTCACAGGTATATATACCACACAAGTGACATCAAACAATTATTACTCTAGCAGAGTACTTAGTAGGCTTACACGGAGGGAATCTATACGTGACAAGACTTGCTGTGATTTCTGTGCACTGAATTCCATAATTATGTATGCATCCATAATTACGTAACTCCTTGCACAGTCCGCACAGTTCGTTTCATCCTCGTATTCCTTCCTTCAGATGGGCCATTGCTTTCAGGTAAAGTCACATATACTTGTGACATTCCACTTCTAGTACATGCTAATTATCACACATAATTGCAAGAAATTTCTAGTCAATGACAAGGGCTACTCAAGTGCACTCTAAGTCTCGTAGTGTCCTTTCTAGACTCATGTAGACAGTTTCAGGTAGTGGATGTCGCGGGACGTTTTTATGCAATGAAAACTCTTTGAAAATTGTTTTCGTGAATGGATCCTAGAGATTGTAGACTAGACTCGAGAAGGAATCCTGGTTCACTACAATCGCAGCTCTGATACCAATCTGTCACACCCCTTTCTATGGCGGAAGCACAAGGTGTGATCATGAAAGGTTCTCATTGCATACGAAGAGTAAACATGCTACATGCTCGTAAAATAACATCAAATACCATGATTTGAAAACATAAGTTTAGCGTTTACATCGCTAGACAGCATAAAACATTGTCTTAATAGTTTACAACTTTATTCAAAGTTAAACACAAGCGACATCCACGAGCATAAGCAAGACCACGCGCACATCCATCCTAGTTACCTGAAATACATGTGAGTTTTTGGAAAAACGTCAACATAAAGTTGGTGTGAATTCATGCTGTTTTGTATTTCATGTTTGTATACTTTGTATGAAAACATAGTTTGTGAGTAAATCAAGTTTTCATATATAAATCCAGTTTCATGTGTACCCCACGTACCCATGTATAATTCAATCTTTTCTTGAGTACCCCACGTACTTCAAGTTATATATCAATCCTCTTGAGTACCTCACGTACTTCAAGTTATTTATCAATTCTCTTGAGCACCCCACGTACTTCAAGTTATTTATCACTTTTTGTATGGTATGAATTTTATGTAAATACAGTATTTATGTACTTATCAGATTGTTAATGGGTTGCAAGGCCATTAACATGTGACACGTCATAGGAAGTCACCAAACCTAAGGCATTTAATTGGTATATTCTGAGACACAAAAGCACTTCCTCGGTTCTCGCCCCGACCGGGAGTGTGGCTGCCAGGCACCCGTTAGATCTAACCTTTTGTTATGCGGTCTGAATGTATACGTTGATTAATGGTGCTTCTGTACCCTATTCGTGACACTTTTTCTCATAACGCATCCTACTTGGTTCTCGTCCTCACCAAGCGCGCTTCTTGTTATCATTCCTCATAGCGCCTTATACTTGGTTCTCGTCTCACCAAATGCGCTTCTCATATTCATATATTTCGTCACACTTGGTTCTCGTTCTCACCAAGTGTACTTCTTGTATTTATATCATACCATTTATAAATATTGTACTTTTGTACATGTATTTCACCCCCGAAGTTATAAAAACTGAAAACAGTTAAAGAGAAAAGGGGGAGCATGAACTCACAACTTTGCGTTCCTAGCGTCGTAAACTTCACCGGATTTGCTTACTTAACGTCGTAACCTATACGCGTTTTCTTAACGTTAGTCACTAGACTTGCGTCGTACAAGTACAGTCACTCTCTTTTGTGTATATTTTCTTGTGTTAAAAATATTCTCATATTTTTAACTACGTATCTTACTTATATTATTTTCTCTAAAATAAATATAAGTCTTTTGTGTTTTGCACTTTGCACCCGAATTATGTATCTTGTATGTTGTATGTGTATTTTTATGTTTATACTCCTCACGAGTATTTAGTGTATTTTTAAGTCTTAATACACTAGCACGTATAACACATACTATATACACTTAGCACAGAAATTGGTGATAAAATAATATATATTTTTCTCTCAAAAATATATGTACATAATATCCATTTTTATTCTTTAAGAAATCACCATTTCTTATCATCAAAAGTTAGGGAAACCTTGTTAATGTTTTGAGGTATATTTTTAGGGGATAAGTTTCTCAAAAACTCATATTTTTCTAAGTGTCAAAATTTATAAAAATTTTGACAGAGTTTCCCCTAAAAATGGACGTTTCCCATGTTTTCAAAACATGTGTTTATTTTCTTTTAAATCGTCAACAATCATCAACAACAATTATCAACAATAATCATTAACAATAATCACTAATTTCTCCATTTCATGAACTTGAATATTTACAAAAATGTGTAGTAACTTACTAGCACATTTAGTAAGTCTTGTCATCTTTAAAAATAATTTTAGTTTCTTAAAAACTTTATTTTTAAAGAATATGAAGTTTCACAACTTCTAGTCGAGATTCGCAAAAATATTTCTTTGTTAAATTTTTCTTGCGACACAAGTGTCTACACACTTGTTTATGTACTAAAATGCTTTTAGTTCGGATAAGATCCGGGTTTTAACAAAACTAATATTTTTGCTTGGTTCTTCCGAAAAACCACTTGTAGATCTTTAGATCTACTAGTTTAGAACTTCATTTTACAAGAAAAATTACTTTTACACAAGTTCATGTTATTGAGTGAAAGGGTTCGTCATCTAGTTATTTTTACACTAAACATAGTGCTAGTTCATGTTCCGTGAACATGACCTAGCGTGGTTAGATGACGATCCGTTCCCCTACTAGCATCCAACAATAATAAATAATCATAACAAAACAAGTTCCATAAGTTTTACACTAACATTCATTCATTAACCACCAAGTTTATTATTTTTAGTAGACTTTTAGTTTTGGTCTCTAGTGTTCATAATTTTTATCCGACAAATCTCTTATTAACCACTTTAGACAAGATCAATAGGGTGTTTAGAGTCACTTACTACTAGCTCGTGGCTAGGGAAGAAACTAGACGAAAAATGGGTGGTTAATAGCGTTGTGGTGAGGTCCTTGCGATTCCTTATGCACCGAGCCTCCTTATATGTGATCCTTCACACTTCTATGTATATGGTTTATCAAGATGGAAACTTGAAAGTGGTTGGATGGTT
>JARYGA010047734.1:0-21852 GCA_030545235.1 Helianthus tuberosus | reverse complement strand
TAAACTGCTCCGCCAACTGATTCCAGGTCCTGATGGACCCGGCTGGAAGTGACATAAGCCAAGCTCTAGCTTTGTCACGTAACGAAAACGGAAACAACCTCAACCGAATTGCATCCTCCGAAACACCTGTAATCTTAAACGTAGAACAAACATGGAGAAAAGCAGCAATATGCCTCCCGGGATCCTCGTGCTCACGTCCGTCAAACTGTACTGAATTTTGTACCATATTTATAATACTAGATCTAATTTCAAAAGTAGGTACATCAATAGTAGGTTGAAGGATACTCGGCTCCAGGCCTGCCCTTCCAGGCTGATTTGTCTCATTCAACGGTCGCTCATCGTTTGCCATGATTACGTCTCCTCCTGAGCCCTCGGCTTCAAGAGGTACCACCGGCTCCGGCTCACCCCTGGTGAGCAGTAGCCCAACCGCACGAGATTTCTCATGAAGACGTCTCCTCAGATCACGCTCGGGCTCGTCTGACGGCTCAACAACTTCTGGAGCGGGGGTCGAGAACATTAACCTGCAAACGAAAATTTGACACGGTGAATATTTTATTAATATAAATAATGCTGTTTTTTTTCAGCTGAATAGAAGCAGAATATTATTAAAGATGGGCTGAAAATTTTATAAAAATCCGAAAATAGGCCCGAAATTTTATAAAAATCAACACAATAAAAATAATCGAATCGGCTAAAGTAAAAATGGATACCCGAAGCCGAAAACTCAAAGAATAAATAAATAAATAAATCCGGATCGAATAAATAAATGGAACAAAAATTTACAAGTGTACCAAAAATGACTTGGAAAACGAATAAATGAAATAAAAACAAGATATATTAACAAATAAATAAACAATTAAATAATCAAGAAATTATACACAAATATTAACAAGTATATACACCGATAACATAATGACTCGGGTCATTCCTAAAACTCGCCATTTCCCCGGCAACGGCGCCAAAAACTTGACGTGTGCGTATATATACATAATTTTGCAATGAAATTACACACGAATCGGTTTTAAATTTATAAAAGTGATTATTACTTTAACATCAAAACACACACAAAAGAGGCAAGTGTACCCCGTCATATATGTAGTAAAGTATCGGTAAGAACCAAGTATCGATCCAAGGAAATGGGCGGAGAAATAATACTAGACCTTTGTCACTAAACTACCGGTAAAAACATAAGTTTTGTTTGATTTTAATTAAACTAAAGTAAGCGTAAACAAATACATAATAAAAACATAATAGATAATAGATAAAAAGCCTTGCTTAATACACAACCACAGCATGTCAACTAAGTCGGTTTTGACACTAGAAGCATTCGGTCAATTTTCCAATTTAAGACAATTAGTATCCCTTTCGGGAATCCTAACATGACAATCATTCGGAAAGCTAAAACGATAAACACACTTTAACCACCTAAAATTGTTCTTTAACGTGCAATTGATAAATGTCTATTAAAATCTCTTAAAAATAAGTTAGTCATCCGTTAGGAGTTTTCTAACCACACTTAATCAAGGAAAGAGACACCGATAAACACAATACAACCACCGAGACAAGCATAAACTAGATTAAATCACAACCGAGTTCATTTTACAAATCTTGCACAATAATTCACCAAGATAGCAATTTTGGCCTAAACTACTAACTAAGCTAACAAATCATGGCAAGAATTTATAACGACACCATCTAACCCGTTAAGGTCCTTACGTGACGGCAAGCTCTCTTGATTAACAATAATTACATTTTATTAAATCACTAACCATTTCTAGTATCATGATGCATACATTTAAACCAAGCTAAACTAGTTAACCAAGTTCAAAGTTTACTAATACAAGATTAATTAAGCTTCATTTTTCAACTATCTTAACTAACCAAGCATCAATCATCCAACATAATTACTTATAATCAAGAAATCAATATCAATAACAAGGTTGCAAACTAATCATCAAAGATTAACATAGAAAATACTTCAAAGTGTCATTACAAACAAAGATTAACACACTAATGGCTATAATCAAGCAAGGGATTGTTGTGTTTTTGCCCAAAGGCTACAATAATACATAAACATTAATCTAAATGCTTGAAAGATTAACAAAATCATGGAAAGATTAGAAAACCAAACCATAAACAAGCACTAGACTAAGAATCCGGATAGTAATGGAGCTAAACGGCACAATGTGGCTTGAATCCGGGTCAAAAGAATAGCCTCCGGAGCCTGTAAAATCGCCTGTGAAGCTCCCAAAATTCCAGAGTTCCGAACAGAATGTTTCTGTTCTGTTTTTATATTTTTTCGCTGTCGCACGGTCGTTCTTCAGATGGCACGACCGTGCACTTTAAGCAATTATTAGGGATGGGGCACCATACTGCATACGTCATCAGATCTTTGACCAGATTCGAAATCGCACGACCGTTCTTCCTGTGGCACGGTCGTTCTTCGCCGGGTTCTTGTTGCACGCTTGGTCGCACCGGTCGTTCAGTTCCGAGAGTTTGGCTGATCATCGGCGCCGCACGGTCGTTCTTCAGATGGCACGTTCGTGCGTCCCCGGGATGGCCTTGTATGCCTTGCACTCCTAGTCGCACCCTCGTTCATTGCCGAGTTAATCAAAAACTGTCGGAGATGCACGGTCGTGCATCAGGTCGCACGACCGTTCCACAGGCCCAGGTCAGTTTCCTTAACAGAATGTCCGCAGCTTCGTCGTTTTGTCCAGAAAGTCCTCGTTTTCGCTATCATCTTGTCTGGTATGCTGTTTTAGGCCTGTAAAAAAAGTGTAGATAATTAAGTATCCGAATGACGGTTTTACGGCCAAAAACGCATAAAATAGGGGTGAAACGGTGGACTAAAATATGTGTAAATTAACGAATATCACCACGCATCACCTATGTTCAGAACAAGTGTACATTATCACACAAGATTCATGCTGAATACATGAAGAATAATCATGGATATGCAATTGTAAAAAAATTGAATATCTAATCTAAAAATAAAAAAATATATAATCAAACGTTCTATAGAATAATACATTCTTGCATGAATATGCAATAAAAAAAGAATAAATAACACAAACATATAAATTCATTTATTAAAAAATACTACTTCTTAGTCTTGTGAATATAATTATCCCTTATCAAGGGTCTGTTGAACGACATGAACGTACAGAGAAATGAAAAATAAAATTATTTTGAATTAAGAGAGATTAAGAAGATAATTATGCAATTTAAGAAAACTACCAAAAATTAAAAGTGTAACTTAAATTCAATACTTAAAATAAAGATTTAATATTAATTTATTGTATAATTACAATCCTACCCTTAACAACTAAAAAGAAAATCAATGGTCCTGATTAGTTCACACAGTTCACTATAAAGATGTTGTTCACAAATGAACCTAATCCTATATATAGTCTTAGGATCATGTAAAAAAGACATTTTTCGTGAGAAGTGTGAGAATGCATAAGAATTGACATATAGGCATCATGGTTTGGACTTGGGTATAATGTTTTGGGTTGTTTTGGAAATAAAAACACCAAACATAAAAATTTAAGACACAATGCAATGAATTCTAGGCTTAAAACTTAAAACACCATGCCAAGAACGTTAAGTAGTGTGTTTTAAGTGTTAAGCTGAGTGTTTTAATTGTGTTTTAAATTTCACGCCCATAATACGTTGCATTGTGTTTTAAATTGTTATGTTTGATATTTTTCTTACCAATACAACCCAAAACATCATGTCTAAGTCCAAAGCATGATTCCTCTATGTCAATTTCTATGTCTTCTCACACTTGTCACGAAAAAGGTCTTTTTTACAGGAACCTGACCCTGTAAACTATATATATATATATATATATATATATATATATATATATATATATCTTGCAGCTTATAACTTGTTAGTATAATAAACTATATAATCCTTAATCTAGTTTAATACACATTAATAAAAAGATACATGATGTTTTTAGCTAAAAGAACACATAAAAATATATAGAAATAATATATGTCTTGTAAATAACTGAGAATGAGAGGAATTAAAAAAAAGCTGATGGAGGATAATGAAGAATCAAAACGTTTTTGGAGAATGTAAGATTGTTTATAATTTAATAAATTAATATATCATCTTACTTGATCCATAAAGATTAAGTTTAAATACAATAGCACTCTTAGGCTGAGGGGGTGTGGGGGTCATGGTTGGACATTATTCGCCACGTAGGAACATGAATAGAAGGCTACACCACTCTATTGCCTGATCCACCATGGTTCGCATGGATTAAACCATGGCAACCGTGGTCCTCTTTTATATCTTCCAGTATTCCATTTCCTTTTTCTTTATACAAAAATAAATATAGCAAATAAGGGGATAGTGGTTTGGATAATGACCACACCTTTAGAGTAGCGGTTTTGAATGGTGGATTAGAGGTGGGTGACATGGCGCTGACGTGAAGGGTCATGACCATACCCTATAGTCTTATAGTATTAATCTATATTGATATTACTTTTATCTTCATTTATAATATCTTTATCATTAGTTAATCTATTTGATGATCGGATAGTAAATTTCTGATAACTAATGTGTTTGAATCTATATAACGAATTATCTTCATCACTAATTAATCTATTTCAATACTGGATTGTAAATTTATGATAACTATTGTGTTTGAATCTATATGTAATAAATTATCTTTAACTATAAAAAAATAAGCATTTATAATTAAGTAGTAGTTAGAGACAGGAAAACAAAAAAATAAATAGTTCAAATAATGACACGTATTCCCTATAAGTTTATTTAATTTTATATATATATATATATATATATATATATATATATAGGGGAAGGTTTAAATGAAAACCACTAATTATTGTGAAAACTCGAAAACTAATTAAAAAAGCCAAAAAAAACATATCAATTTTTTTTTATTTTTTTTGCATACCAATTTTTGCCACTTTTAGTATATATATAAAAAAAAATTTGTAGTGCACATGAATTTTTTTTTTTTTGAAAAAAAGTTTTTTTTATATAAAAAACCTGCGATTTTTTATAAAAAAAATGAAAAAAAAATTGGTGTGTTTTTTAGGCTTTTTTTTAGTTAGTTTTCGAGTTTTCACAATGAAAGTGGTTTTCATTTGAACCATGGGGAAGGTTCAAATGAAAACCACTAATTATTGTGAAAACTCGAAAACTAATTAAAAAAGCCAAAAAAACATACCAATTTTTTTTTTGTTTTTTGCATACGAATTTTCGTCACTTTTAGTATATAAAAAATTTTCAAAAAAAAAAACATTTTTTTGTAGTGCACATACATGTGTAGTATTACATATGTGTAACACAAAATTTTTTTTTTTGAAAAAAAAAAAAATTTTATATAAAAAAACGTGCGATTTTTTATAAAAAAAATGAAAAACAATATTTTGTTGTGTTTTTTAGGTTTTTTTAGTTAGTTTTCGAGTTTTCACAATAAAAGTGGTTTTCGTTTGAACCATCCTCTATATATATATATCCGCTAAAATGAGAACCACCTCGAGTTGTAAAAACCGGGAGAACTTTTTGATCCGGGGCGAGGTGGACCAAAATTTTTTTTCAGAAACGTAGATGCATGTATAAAAACAACATTTGTAAAAAAAATTCAAAAAAAATGTCGTGGGTGTAGTTTTGAGCACCACAAGTTTGTGTTTACAGGACCCGTAAAATTTCCGGCCAGATTTACGGGTCCAGTAAACACAAACTTGTGGCACTCAAAACTACACACACGACATTTTTTTTTTGAATTTTTTTTTACAAATGTTGTTTTTATACATGCATCTACGTTTATGAAAAAAAAATTTGGTCCACCGCGCCCCCTACGGTGTAGTTCTCACGGTTCTTACAACTCGAGGTGGTTCTCATTTTAGCATTCCCCTATATAAGTATATATATATATATATATATATATAGGGAGAAGATCATGCGAGAACCACCTCTTATTGCGAGAACCGCGAGAACCAACGTGAACACAACCAAAAATGCCTAAAAATAGCTAAAAATCACACAAATTTTTTTTTAATATTTTTTATATAAAAATCGCTACTTTTCGAAGCCAAAAAAAAAATTAAAAAAAAAACTTTTTTGGCCACTAAAAGTAGCGATTTGAGCATAAAAAATATTAAAAAAAAATTAGATTTTTTTAGGTTTTTTGGGGGTTTAGTTTTTAGCATTTTAGCTTGGGGGGGGGGGGTTAGGTTATTTTTAGGTTTTTTGGGGGTTTTAGTTTTTAGCATTTAGCTTGGGGGGGTTAGGTTTTTTTTTTTTTTTTTTGGGGGGGGGGGGGGTGGGGGTTAGGTTTTTTTTGCTATTTTAGGTTGTGTTCACATTGGTTCTCGCGGTTCTCGCAATAAGGGTGGTTCTCGCTTGAACTCCTCCCTATATATATATATATATATTGGATTCTTTTATAGAACATTTGATTACATATTTTTTATTTTTGCATTAAATATTCAATTTTTTTTTACAATTGCATATCTATGATTATTGTTCATGTACTACTCATGAATCTTGTGTGATAATGTTCCGAACATATGTGTGATAATGTACATATGTGTACATACGTTTTAAGAATATGACTTGTTAATGTACATATATGTATATACGTGTTGATACTGTTATGTACACATATATACAATGCCGAACAATCATCTCAGATACTTGCTATACACATATGTATCATGTTGAACAACCATATCATCAACTTCTTTTTTAGAAGTATATTATAAATGTACATATGTGCACACAAATCGAACATGTACACTTAAAGAAGATGATCAGATGGAACAATATTTGTTAATGTTAAACGCGAAAATCGGGAAAGGAGAAGAATACTATAAAGACAAAAAATCCCCTCGGACCCTGATCATGCCGCGCGCCACGTGTTGGGCCAGGATGTGTTCTCACCGTTTTCACACTTTTGAGCGTTTTCTCCTGAACTCGTTTATATATATATAGAGGATGGTTCAAATGAAAACCTTTTTATTGCGAAAACTTGAAAACTAACTAAAAAAGCCTAAAAACCACAAAAAAAAAAACATTTTTTTTATAAAAATCGCTAGTTTTTTTATATAAAAAAAATTTCAAAAAAAAAGTTTTTTTTTTATATAATATAAAACTCGAAAATTGGTATGCAAAAAAAAAATATGGTATGTTTTTTAGGTTTTTTTAGTTAGTTTTCGAGTTTTCGCGATAACTAGTGGTTTGCATTTGAACTTTCCCCTATATATATTTATATATATAGGGTGGGGTTCTAGAGTGAACACTAGTGTATTTGCGAACTGAGTGAACAAATTCTGGCCATTGTTCTACACACGTGCCAGGATCTCATCATCAAATCGTAAAATACGCTAGTGTATTTCAACATCAAATCCTGGCCATTGATCTACACACGTGTGTGCCCAGGATTAGTTCACTCAGTTCGCAAGCTACACTAGTGTTCACTCTTGAACCTAATCCTATATATATATATAGAGAGAGAGGATCCTGTAAAAAGTGCTCAAAGTGTGAGAAGTGTATTATAACACTATATATAATACTATATAACACCATATAAACACCGTATAACAATATGTAACACCATATAATACCATATATAACACTATATATCATTATATAACAAATATAACACTATAGGTTGTCTGATAGCATGTCTATGATAGATGTATAGTGTTATATTTGTTATATAATGTTATATAGTGTTATATGGTATTATATGGTGTTACACATTGTTATACGGTGTTTATATGGTGTTATATAGTATTATATATAGTGTTATAATACACTTCTCACACTTTACGCCATTTTTACACTATCCTTACCCTATATATATATATATATATATATATATATATATATATAGGGGAGGGTTATCTTGAGAACGCTAAATATTGCGAGAACCGTGAGAACGAATGAGAACACCAATCAAAACCAATTTTTTTAATACAAACCTCATTGTAATTAAGATACAACATCAAAACAAGAATTTACAACATCAAATAATCAATTTCTCCTTTCAAAAATCACTCTTTTTAGATTTTTTACACATGTGTAAATATAACAGATTTACACATGTGTAAATGGCAAACTTACACATGTGTAAATTTTCTTTATTTACAAATTCACGTAAATTTAAACGTGTAAATTAAATTTATAACATTGTATTCGAATAATAATGATAAGTGTAGAAAAAAATTTTGAATTTGATTCGTTTTTGACCAATTTCTCGCGGTTTTTTATTTGTTCTCACGGTTCTCACAATATTTAGCGTTCTCATTTAAACCCTCCCCTATATATATATATATATATATATATATCTATATCTATACTACTTTAATAAGCATATATGAAAGACAAGATGGTAATTCAACAAGGTGTTGAAAAAACACTTAATGCACAATGTACAAGTCTTAAGGCACAAGAAAACACAAACAATTTACCCTTTACACGGATCATCTTCAACCGTCCATTTTTTTAACTTTTTCACACGGATCACGATCTGGACCGTCCATTTGACTTCACATGGATCAACAATTCCTTTCTCTCTCATTCCTCACACATATCACAAAAACATCAGATCTTCTCTCTCTCTTCTCTCTCTCTCTCTCTCTCTCTCTCGGCGATCTAGGGTTTCATGAGATCTATCACCAGATCCGTTTGATGAGCAGATCTAGGGTTTCATGAGATCTATCACAAGCTTTATCTGGCAACTTGGTAAGAACTGATACCGTTTAATGAATATATCTGGCAAGTTATGATGTTTGACGGTAGTTTCTATATGCTTTTCAGATGTCGAAGGCACCAAGGGATCCACAGATTTGAACAAGGGATCCACAGATTTGCTGGAGAATGGCCGGAATCAGGTGACTGTCTGTCCATGAATCTCTCTGGAATCATGTTTCAGATGAAGGTAAACACACAAATCGATCCAGTTTCAAGTTTATGTTACTCTGTTGAGATTATGAAATTCTTGAAATCTTTTGCATGTTTACTTTTATAGACTTCATTAAATGATTATGTTGATTGTTGACCTTTGAAAAGAGTCAAACCACGTATTTTTCAAATTCAAATTTGACCAAGAAATTTTAGAACTTTTTTTTGTCTGATTTGTGTCCATGTACAGATTTCTATACACTTTCATATAAGTATTCGGTTAACTATATAAAACATACCAGTTTGTGTCGATTTTGAAGTCAAAGCTTAACTCATTTGACGCTTAAAAAGTCAACTGTTGGACTCATTTGCATAGTTTTACTTAAGGTGATTATGAATCTGAACCATTAAAAGAATAACCGTTCTATCCTGGACTGTTCGTGAGAATCAACTTGAAACTTGTTTTAAGTAGTCATCAAACATTTTACATTTTTGGCAACTTGAAATGAGTCAAGCAGTAATTGGTTTTTGTTTTTTGTAATAATCTGTTACCCAATGTTAAACCATTTGTATATACAATCCCCAACCCCATTTATAAACATATTTTAGGCTGTTCAGACCGAAATTCGGCCAGGGCACCTTGATGGATGCAGGGTGGTATGCGTGCACTGGTCGCCTAGGCCTTGCGTGCGCACATATTTGTAGATATTTAACAAAGATGAAGATGTTTTTTCACTTTTCAGAAAATTAGATAGGGCAATAGAATTTGAATTTAAAAGAGTTTAATGTGTTTACGTAGTGCAATGAGCATTCATAAGTTACATATGGTAATGTTTTCATTGGTTTTACTTTTAAGTCATATGCTTTTCTAGATTGTTTTAATTAATCTTATTGGACAGGTTGTGAAAGTTGCTGATTTCGGAGTTGCAAGGGTGCAGACTGAATCTGGAGTAATGACGGCAGAAAACGGAACATACAGGTGGATGACACCCGAGGTATGACTATGTTTATAACTTTATACATTTATGCGTAACTTAGAGCCAGTCTAACATTTTTAAACTTTTGTGTATGCATTTTGAAAGTGGCGCAAATCCTTAGAAAGTTGCTGCTAATAGGATTTAGAAAGATTGAAGAATGATCTTGATTACCTTATATCACGCTCCTCTTCATGATGGGCAATCGGTCAAAATGAATTGGGCTGTGTCAGATTGACCTTCCAGCAGTTCTTTGTTGCCTCTGTTAAATTCCATTAATAGTTTTACGTCTTAAATATGGTTGCAGAAAGTAAAAAGTGTTGTGAAAATAAGTTGAATAATGATCTTTTATATTACATGTGAGCATGTTGTCAATGACTACCAAGCTGTGCTGCAGTCATTTTATGTAAATTGGTCGAAACTGCAGTGAACTGTTCTGTCAATGATTATTTTTAGAGGGTTTAATTAAAACACGACTTCTTTCTAATTATGAAATTTTTATTATGACATGTTGCAGGGGTTACAAGCGATTTTTTAGAAGGTCTGCTTTAGAAACGTCAGACTACTTAAAAGACGATTGCCTTCAAGTTCATTGATGTGTTGGTGTCGTAAGATCCCACACAGAGGGTCCAAAGTCCTACAGTATTCACGTACCACCTTCGGATATCGGGCAGCATTTTGGGCAGCTTCTGGAATGTGGAAAGGGAACCGACGTATCTTTCGATGTAAACGGAGAAACATTCGCTGCCCATAAATTGGTTCTCGCAGCTCGCTCACCCGTTTTTCGGGCTCAACTATTCGGCCCGATGAAAGATCAAAATGTCCACCGTATAAAAGTGGAAGACGTAGAAGCACCTGTTTTTAAGGTTCATTTCAAACATATTATTGACCTGGGTACCAATCGTGTCGGGTTGGTGGGTTTAAATTTTCAACCCGACCCCGACCCGTATTATTATTCGGGTCAAAGGTTTCAACCCTAACCCGCACACATATAAATGCAGGTCAACCTGAACCTGACCCGTTTAACCCGTATTTTTATTCGTGTTAGTCGACCCAAGCTTGTTTTTTCGTGTCGGGTTGGCAGGTCGTGTTAAGAATTGCCGCCCCTACGGCGCTTGACATGTACAGCGTTTAGTTCTTTGTAACTATTTTACCAATGTTGATTTTTTTTCCAGGCGTTACTTCATTTTATATACTGGGACAAAGTGCCGAATATGGAAGAGTTGACGGGCCTGAATACAAAATGGGCTTCAACGTTAATGTATCAACATCTTCTTGCAGCTGCTGATCGGTATGGGTTAGAGCGGCTTTTGAAGCTATGTGAATCTAATCTTTGTGAAGATGTTGCCATTAATACCATCGCAACAACATTAGCATTGGCTGAACAACACCATTGTCTTCAGTTAAAGTCCGTCTGTCTTAAATTCGTTGCATTGCCTGAAAATCTCAGAGGTAAAATCTTTTGGTTTCATTACAGTTTTGAAAATGTTTGAAAATAATTTATGTATATTGTTTTGTTTTATTTTTTTTAAAGTTATTTGCATCAATGGATGAATGGCGGCGGCGTCTGCTGGAACTTGGGTTTCGGTGAATCAATTTCGGTGGCACGCTATTGCCGAGGTTTGCCTTCAGCAAAATCATTCTTGCCTATACAGTTGCTTTTTTTTTTCTCCAGGTATCTAAAATATTCATATCTTGTAGTTTAGAATTTTATCTTATAATTTTTTTAAAAATTAAATAACCTTTTAACCTAACCTAATTTTGTCACTTACTTGCAGATGCAGCTAAGTGAGAATTCGCAGCCGATATGGGTCGAGTTCCCACCAATTCTAGATTCTAGCACGGATTACGAATCAAATCTGGAGTTATATCACATGATATGGAGTAAGTATCATTCGAGAGTAGAGTTGGTTATTTCAACCCGTTTACTTGAATGGGTAGGGGTAGATGTTAGTTATGTTTTAACTCAAACGGGTCAGGTTAAAAATTAGCTTAAAAATAAAATGGGTCGAATGTCTTCCAACCACCTTCGCAACCCGTTTTGACTTCTTTAGTAAAGCAAAGTATGTTCTTTTATTGACTTTGGCATGATGAAACAGGAAGATCTACTTCTGCACAAAAAATGGGCTGCTATTAGAGCTTAGTGAGATCAACGCACCAAGGTTTTATTTTTATTGTTTTGAATTTATTTTATAAAGGGGATTTATGTCATAGACTCATAGCACAATGTGAGCAGATGGATGAACCATGGCAAGCCTCCTGGTGCGGATGTTGCAGCCATAGTTGATGCTCCTGAAATTAGACCGCAAGTCATATTCACTATAAGGTATGTTACCAAAATGCAGCTCAATCGTCTTTGTTTCTCTGTTTTACCGATAACCGGTGAACCACATGACTTGAACCCATGATGGTCTTTGTTACCAAAATGCAGCTCAAGCGGTGATCTATACGAGTTCGATCCGTCTTCAAAACCAATGTGGAAGAAACATATATGGAGCCAAGAATCGACACACGACACTACGTTGACACCAATGACTAGCTGCACAGCACACCGAAGAAGCGGGCCTCATTCTGACTCGCTCTTTCTTTTGACCAAAGTACTTTATCCAAAAAAGTCAACCTTTTTTCTTAAAATCCACAAGTTTTATTCTTTTTTGATCAAAATTTATCAAATTATAGGGTGGGAATTTGGTTGAAAGAAGACTGCACCAAAGGAAATGGAAATGGGTCGTCCACGGAAGCCCGAAAGATCAACAATTCACATCCATGACACCCGTGACAGTCGATGAAACATACACAAGTTCGTTCTCTTTGTTTTTAGCAACGACCTCAGGATCCATCATCGAATATAACATTTCTAAACAAGAAGGTATGTTTACATATCGTTTTTTAAAGCCTGGTACTAAAGAAACACCGCTGACACACTATCCACATTCCACACACCATTGACGGTTCACACGCGTCATATGGTCATACGGGCCGTGTTGGCGTGTAATAATGACACATCATATGGGCCATCATAAATCATACAATACAATTATACAAACCATATGAGTTGGTGTTCGCCAATTGACATGGGTCATATGATGTTTTAGACTGACACAAGTGACTGAAGTCATACCACCCGTATGACCATTTTCGTCCTGTCATACGGCCCGTGTTATAATGCATGTATTTGTATGCACCTATTACCTATAATAGCACCCTTTTTGAACTCATTTGATGGTAAAATGCATCCTGACTACTTATATAAAGACAGGCAAAAAAACTTGGGTCAATCACATGCATCCACCACATGCAAAAGTGGCCAAAGGCGTTTCCGGGCTACAACTTTAAGTGGTCAATTACATGCACCCACCACATGCAAAAGTATGTTAAGATTTTCAACATGTAGCATGCTAACTACACGACTACAATAATTTACAAGTTACAATCAAATGATTTATATTAATACATTAATGTTTATAGTTTAGAAAATTGTGTTACTTACTTTTTACATTTGTCGCAGGTGTTGGACATCGAGAGAGAGATGAAATAGATTAGCTAAAGTTTGTCTAATTGCAAACTTTTTTTATGTTTTACCAGCTGCATGGAAGTGCTGAAGATGCTTTCTTTTGAATTTTTATAAAGCGGATTTAGGCCTTAGGGTTTATATTATATTTTTAAATGTATTTAATTTTGTTAAATTTAAGTAGGGGTAGGGTTAATATTTATTTTATTGTTATTTCATATGTATGGCAAGTAATCATATCATACATTTTATTGGAAGTTGTATCATGTTGAGGGTCATAATTCTAAAAATAAAGTGTATGTTATTGCTATTTTTTTCTATTAGATCACATTTGTTTCACTTTATTGGCTTTTATTATGTTTGATCAAATAATTATAAGAAATTATTTGAATAAAATTAGAGTTTATTTGAATAAAATCAGAGTTGTTTTAATTAAATATTTAATACCATATGTTTTTTTCTAAACATCAATAACATCACTGTGGCAATAACATTGGTTTAAGATAAATTGACAGTACTATGTCTCAACACTCAGCGGCTCATGTTCACACGTTTTGTTTTTTGTGTGTATGTTGAAAACATCATAGATATACTACAATGATGTTAAGGAAAAAAAAACAGACGTACTATAAAGTATATTACGAGAGGGATATCAACATTGTAAATTGTCGCCACTGCATTAACGGTCTGGTATGATTTTATATGGCCAGTTTTGATATAAAACCGGAAATCAAACCGGTCGCTACGTTTTGAAGATTTTGAAACCGACAAGCCAAAAGTTAAAGAAAGAAAGTGACCGTGAAACCAAACCGAAGACCGATTTGGGCGGTTTAACAGTTTGAAACCGAACCGTGATCACCCCTACAATATATCACGAGATGACTGATAAACTAACGGTAAACAAGTATCCTATTGTAAATCGCCTCCGCCGCCGCATCGCGCCAACCTAAAAATATGTATGATAAAGGTGAAAAATCATTAGAAACTATTATACCATCTCAACATTATTAGTTGTCGTGTTGTACTGCATTGTAAAGTGTCCTCGCAGCCGATGGACTGCTCACCACCCTATATAGATGGGAAACTGCTCCCCTTTCAAAGTGCAACTATAGTTTTTTTTTTCTCGAATTTACTTCATCTGATGGGATATAGATTACGGGTTGTACATTGCTCATAGCATTCATTGCTAGCTAATGCACTTTTGGCACGCGTGTTCGTTTTTTTTAAATACTATGTTTGTGAGTGATATTTTCTTAATAGCATGTTTGTTATTTTTTAAAAGCTTGTAAGGCTCATGGTATACGCCACACACGGATGCTACAAATAAGAAACTTAACAAACGTATAATACAATGTATCACGAGAAAATTGAAAAACTCACAGTAAACAAAAACCGCGTTGTAAATTGTCGTCCCGCCGCATCGCGCGGGTATACGTCTAGTATATATATATATATATATATATATATATATATATATATATATATATATATATATATTCTTACAAAATCATCATTTTGTTAAAAAAAAGTCTGTTTTGAGTCAAATTACTACTTAACTTTATCAAGAACTCATATAGGTAAATTTTGATCGTTCATCGTTAGTGATGTTCTTAAAAACACATATAAGCCATTAATTTCCATGTTTGTTTTATGTTCGTGTTCGGCATCTTGATTCGAACATTGAATTGAAACCAATAGGTTCTGTTGATTTTATTTTTAACCATTAAAATTGATAATTCTAAGTTAGTATTCATCATAGTGCCCATGGCTTTATAGCCTAGTGGCATATTGGTGGTGGGATAAGGCTTTGGGACCAATAGGTTCTGGGTTCGATTCCCACAAACGGGGTTTTCCCATATTTATTGGGTTTCCTCCTGAATTGGTGTGGCATTATGCCTAGTGGAGATGGATATGATCGGGTGGTTCCTCTGGTGGCATGATGATACTCCAGTGGTCCGTCAGTGATCCAAATTTGCCATTCAAAAAAAAAAGTATTAATCATAGTGAGCAAAAAAAAAATCATAAAATTTCTTATGTTGGTCGTAAAAATCAAGAAATTTAATCAAATGATCCCAAACACTTTTCTAAGTTAGTAACAACAAATTGGTTAACTTTCTCTAGTTTTCTTGTATTCTTTTTCACCATCCATACACACACTCACAATTAAAGTTTTAAGCTTTGTGTACTTGAATAATACGCGGCCCTCATAGGGCATAATCAAGGTTTTAATTATGATTGTGATTTTGCCAGAAGAGCGCCTCCAAGTTCCATTAATAGAGTTTTGTTCACAAGAGTTCATATGGTTAAACCCTGCATGTAACTATTTTTATGTGTGTGTTGTATTTTATTCATTCTTGGTGTACCTTGATGTAGATTTTTTTTATAAATGCTTAGGCTTCCCATTGATTGGATAAGCAATTACAAACCAATACATATTTTTTCTCTAATAAGTCCAAACCTTGACATTTTTTTAAAGATGTATGAATTTGACATGTGATGAAGGAATATTCAGAATGTTAAATAGAAAAACCTTGATCTTGAAAGTTCCTACAGATTTAGCTAAAATATTAAATTTAAGAGTAAATTACAAAAAAATCGTCCTTTATGTATGTCACTTATTGCAAACTGTGTCCTTTGTCTTCAATAATTACAGAAAATGTACTTGATGTTTGCAAACCCTTGCAAGTTATGTCCTTTAGCCCTAACTCAATTAATTTTTGTGGTTAAATTTGACTAAATGTACCCCACATAAGGATATTTTTGTGGTTAAATCTGACCAATGGACCCCACATGAGAATAAAATGACCAAAATACCCTCATGTGAGGTCCATTTGGTCAGATTTAACCTCAAAAAATTAACTGAGTTACGGCTAAAGGACATAACTTGCAAAGGTTTGCAAACGTCGAGTACGTTTTCTGTAATTATTGAAGATAAAGCACACAGTTTGCAATAAGTGATATACATAAAGGACGATTTTTGTAATTTACTCTAAATTTAATAGTTTCTTATTTTTAACTTTAGCAACCGAATTAGCGACGGTGACTATTTAATTTATCCTTTTCATTTTGGAGCATAAATTTGCAACCGAATTGCGTCACAAAAATCATCCATCCAGTAACAGTCTAAAGCCCCTCACTAATTTACAAAGTATTCCCGGCCTCAAACCCGATCACATACTAATTTGCGACGATTTTTTTCGTCTCATTTTGTCCCTGAGTAGGGTAGTAATAGATATCATTTATGAGATGACGGGACGTCATTAATATTTAAAGGAGTAAATTACAAAAAAATCGTCCTTTATGTATACTACTTATTGTAAACTGTGGCCTTTGTCTTTAATAAGTACAAAAACCGTACTCGATTTTTGCAAACTCTTTCACATTATGTCATTTAACCCTAACCCAGATAGTTTTTATGGTTAAATATAACCAAATAGACCCCACATGAGGGTGTTTTGGCCATTTTACATTAAATATTAAAATAAATAATCATATCCAACACCCACTTGCTATCACACCCCACCTGCAACCACAACACCACCAACACCCACCTACCACAACACCCCACCTGCAACCACCAACACCACCATCCACCTGCCACCCTAACCTGACCTGACCTAGGTTGACCTCAAACTCGATCCATTGGTACAAAATCACAAAATGTGTGTTCGAATCGTTATTCGTTACTTGTCGCCAAATTGAGATCGATTATCAACAATTACACAATCATTCATCGAAATTGTACAAAAAATCCATAAAATCGGTTGGTTAAATACTAAAAATCTCATCCGAATTCACTCATAGTTGCATAACGCTTAATCAACAAACCTAATCCAATAGGTTATCAATAATTTAAATATCCACACAATGAAATTGTAGAAAAAGAAAAGCAAAATCAGGCATGACTTATCTCAAATTGATGAAAATATGTGTTGATAGTGTTACCTGTGGCGAAATTGAGATCGGATGATCGGAGATAAGATCCGAGAAAAGGCGAGGCGTAAGCGAGGAGAGATGTGGAGAGTGTAGAGGGTGACGTGACGTGACGGAGGAGATGCTGAAAGGATCCGACGAAGAGGCTCAGGCTTCTCAACGGCGGTACGTACAGCGTCAACGGAACTGCCGAGAAAGCCACGGTGAAGAATATTTACAAAGATAAGAGGGAGAGAGGGAGAGAGAGAGAGAGAGAGAGAGGTGTATGGCGGTGGTGGTCGGTCTGGTGGTGGTGGTCCAGCAATTAGAGAGAGAGAGAGAGAGAGCTGTTGTGAAAGAGAGGGGTGTTTATGTGAGTGCATTTGTAGTATTTATAAATATATCTATATATATATATATATAATTTTTGATTATTTATTTTAGTATTTAGGGTAAAATGACCAAAACACACTCATGTGGGGTTCATTTGGTCATATTTAACCAAAACAACTAACTGGGTTAGGGCTAAAGGACATAATGTGCAAGGGTTTGCAAACATCGAGTACGGTTTTTGTACTTATTAAAGATAAATGACACAGTTTGCAATAAGTAACATACATAAAGGACGATTTTTATAATTTACTCTATTTAAAGTGATGAGAATGGTTCTCCAAAAGAATACTAGGTAGTCGACTCTAGACTTTGATTAAAATTTATGGTCGTTCATCATATTAGAATGTTATAAACTTATATATTATATTTTTGGGTGGTTTTACTTTCTAACCAGAGTGTGACATCTATTGATTTTCTATGACGATGTATCACTATTTAGAAGGCTAGAGTAATCAATTAATTTTTTTCTAGAACATAAAATGGTGAGCATATGATTATCAAAGCATAGCGTAATTGGAAAACTTGTTTTGGTGTAATAATGTCAAAACGTTACGCCGCCAGGCAATGTCTGGAAACCAAATAACAAGTATTATGTTGTTGGGTGGTGATACAATAGGAAGTTAATTTGGCTAGGAAGGCTAGGAAGTGATCTTGACCATCCATTTAGTTAATCAAGGGCTAAGATTAAATCAGGGAAATTGAAAAGAAGAAAAGAGGCGCGTGAGTTTGTTTAGGGGCATTCTAGTCAATCCAAGCCAATAGTTTCTTTCTCCTTCAATTTCCCCTCATTTTTTAAACGTTAATAACTCTTTCATACGACATTATTTTTTTTATAAAAATTGCACTAAAAAAACGAGCGTTTTTTTATCTTTAAAACGAGTATACTATTGTTATATTAAAAAAAAAAACCCCAGTTGCGTAAAACGCAATAGAAAAACCCCAGTTACGTAAAACGCAATGAAAAAAAACCCAAAAAAATGACATTTTTCTAAAACGCAATGCACAAAAAACACAAATAAATGACTTATTTGTAAAACGCAATGACCAGAAAACACAAAGAAATGTCTTATTTCTAAAACGCAATAGCCTAAAAACTCAAAAGAAAATGTACTTTCTAAAACGCAATGGACTAAAAACACATAAAAATGTGTTTTACCTAAAACGCAATGCACCAAAAACACAAAGAAATGTCTTATTTGTAAAACGCAATGACCAGAAAACACTTAAAATGTCTGTTTTCTAAAACGCAATGGACTGAAAACACATAAAAAAGTGTTTTACCTAAAACGCAATGCACAAAAAACACAAAGAAATGTCTTATTTGTAAAACGCAATGGCCAGAAAACACTTAAAAATGACTCATTCTAAAACGCAATTGCCTAAAAAACAAAAGAAAGTGTTCTCTGTAAAACGCAATGGACTGAAAACACCTAAAAAGGTGTTTTACCTAAAAGGCAATGCACCAAAATCACTTCAAGAATGTGTTTTTTCTAAAACGCAATGGCCAGAAAACACCAAAGAAAGTGAATTGTCTGTGCTGTGAACTGTCTGGACCAATGCAGTTTCCAGAGGCAATTTACAGAAAATTAATTTTTCTGATGCATTTTTATTACAGCAATTTAATCGAAAAAATGAGAAAATTTAATCGAAAAAATGAGAAAATTAATTTTTCTGTGAACTGTCTGGACCAATGCTCAACCCCAGCCAGGGGCTCTGCCCCTTGGACCTCGCCAGCGGCTGCCGCCCCTGGGACCCCGCTACCAGGGGCGCTGCCCCCGGACCCCCGCCAAAATCGTAAAACGCAATGACTAAATCAAAAACTCATATCGTAAAAATGAAATTAAAGAATTTCTTACATGGATCGAAGTGATTTCTTCAACAATTGACGATTTTTGAATGATTGAAATACTTATCAGCGCTCGAATCGAACGGATCGAGTGATTATCTTCAAAATCACCGGAAAAAACGAGATTTTGTATGAAATTAAACTGGGTTTTCTTCAAAAAAGCTGAAGAACACGTTGATTGGATGTTTGAATCACTGATTGGTGATGAAAATCGCAATATAATGTAGTGATTATTAAGATAGAAAGTGAAGAAATGGTTGAAGATGGTGGGTTTTGAAAATGGTGGGTTTTGAAGTTACTGGGTTTTGAAAAGGAAGAAGAAAAGGGTTGGATTGACTAAAATACCCTTTTTCTTTATTTTAAATGTTGCCACATGTCCTAATCCTATTGCTTCCTAGACTTCTTAGCCAAAATAAACTTCCTATTTGATCTTTTCCCTTATGTTGTATACAAAGTTTGTTTTAGGATAAAAAGAGTTAATTGCCAAAATCGTCCCTGATGTTTGGGCAGGTTTGCCATTTTCGTCCAAAATAACACTTTTGTACCAAATTGCCCCCAACGTTTGTAACTTTTTGCCGTTTTCATCCAAACCACTAACTTAGTTTATTTTTTCTATTAAGTTGAGGATATTTGGATGGAACTGACAAATATAAAACCACAGGGACGATTTTGGCAGTTTACTCAAACTCATTTAAATTTCTTTTATTTGATTAATTTTGTTACATATATAATAAAAAAGAATATACATGCAATTTTTATATGAAAAAAATAATAGCTTTGTCACATAATTTTTATAAATTTTCATCCAACCACTAACTAAGTTAATTTTTTCTATTAAGGCGAATGATGTTTATAAACTAAGACATAAATTAATTTCTAATTTTTTATATAGATCAGTTTTATAAAAATAAAATCTACTTAAACCTCTAAATTTTATAAAACTAAAATGCTGATAACCTTATTGAAAAAATGTCAAATAAATAAATCTTATCATATGTACCAAGTTTGTAATTCATCTTCTACTCTTTTAAATTTGCTCCTAAGGAAAAACAGAAGCCAGTGCCCCCCCCCCCCCCCATCAAACAACCTATCTTTACCAAACCTTAAAATTATCCACCAAATTGTAATTAAAATTATCCACCAAATTGTAATTATAATGCTATGAACCAAAAGTTTCTTTACTCAAGCCACTCAGAATAAGTATTAGTTAGTAACCCTCATAATCTTAATTAAATAAATATTTTATTTCTACCAACATATTTCCTAGGTGTTCCACACATTTAAAAAATATGTAACGTTTTACAGTTTTTTTCTATCTCTACAACTGATAAACACTAAAAGTTGTAATCGATTGTTATGTGTTACATACCAACGACGTTTTCTCTTTATAAATCTGATTTATATAAAGAAGCTGTAAATTAATTTCTGTCTTAATTTATAAAATTTAAAACATCTTTCACTTTAACAGAAAAAATCAACTGAGTTAATGATTTGGATGAAAATTTATAAAAATTATGTGACAAAACTATTAATTTTTTTTCTTCTAAAAATTCCATGTATATTCTTTTTTATTATATATGTAACAAAAATAATTAAATAAAAGAAATTAAAAAGGGTTTGAGTAAATTGCCAAAATCGTCTCTGTGGTTTTATATTTGTCAGTTTCATCCAAATATTCTCAACTTAACAGAAAAAATAAACTAAGTTAGTGGTTTGGATGAAAATGACAAAAAGTTACAAACGTTGGGGGCAATTTGGTACAAAAGTGTCATCTTGGACAAAAATGACAAACGTGTCCAAACATCAGGGACGATTTTGGCAATTAACTCGGATAAAAAAAGGGTGAGGGTATTGGTACATCCCCCAAAAGTAATGACACCCCCCCCAGCAGCCCCGTATAAGGCAATGAGGGTTGTATAGGGGTTGAGTGCATTAATTATGTCAGAAAAAGTAAAGTTATACGACCCTCATTGCCCTATGAGCGCTGTATTAGAAAGGTGGTAGTTGGAGCATTAAACCCTATACGCCTCTCATTGCTTTATACACTGCTCATTGGTACTATAATATCTGAATTTAAGGTATATTGCTTACATGACAGCGGAGTTCAGACTGAAAAAGGCTGAAAAGGTGATCCGCATATACGCGCTCATGGCCCTATACGCTGCGTATTGTTTCGAATTTTTTCCTTTTACCCCAAGCTTACGGGATTTATGTAATACAAATGTTCAAAAATCCCAAAAAAGTGATGAAAATGATAAAAAATTTCAAATAAACGGTCTGGTTAAATTAGATTCGAATCACGATGTCAAATTGGGACTTTGGAT
>JARYGA010047733.1:0-28725 GCA_030545235.1 Helianthus tuberosus | reverse complement strand
CCGATGATTCCGCCATCGGTTGGGGTGTGACAGATTGGTATCAGAGCCATAACTATAGGGAATTAGGCAAGACACGACCTAGTCCGGGTCGATGTCTTAGATACCTAGTCTATAGTTAGGAACCATAGACCGACTTGTGCATATCCGTTAGGGATTATGTATAAGTTTGCCGCTACTTACCGCTATTCTCGCTTATGCTACACTATCACTGCACTCGAATTTTCAATTATGAATAGGTGATAAAGTCGAGATTAGGTGTGAAAACCTCAAACTCTCGACAAAAGTTGCTTGATCAACCTATATTTTATCTACAAACGAGGAGAATTATGCCAAATCAGGAATGAAATCCATATTTTGATGAATAATCTCCTCAATTTTATCAAAACAAGGACGAAATTGTTAAGTTAGGGGTGAAACCCTAACCTTGACGACTTTTTCCGACTAATACTTTGTTTTAACAAAACTCTCACCAAAGTTTCGACAGACTCCAACGATCTGAAATCACAATATGACTAACGGGATGCGTGCCAAACGCCTAAGAATCAAGGAAAAAGCATAATCCTGAAGGTCAAATGTGTGCAATGGATCCTTGTGAATAGTTGAATCACTTTGGTCAGTCGAAGTCTACTAGCCGCAGACAATCTATTTCTCGATTTTCATGTGTTTCGATTCTGAGCCCGCAATTGCTGACTCTGATGATTCGTCGATTTTATGTGTTTATATGTGTGTTTACCTGTTCATGT
Source organism: Helianthus tuberosus (assembly GCA_030545235.1). Taxonomy (NCBI): domain Eukaryota; kingdom Viridiplantae; phylum Streptophyta; class Magnoliopsida; order Asterales; family Asteraceae; genus Helianthus; species Helianthus tuberosus. The sequence goes on along the minus strand of JARYGA010047733.1, from coordinate 27,982 downwards.
GTTAAATTTTGAAGAATTGTTCGATTTATACCTACGCTTCGATCGACACACACGACTCGTACTGCATTTCTATCCCAATACGCTAACAAGCCGCTAAACTATGGATGACCTCATACTATGATATACGCTTATACTACGCTATTCGATATACTAGACAAGACTGTTATATTCGAACAAATCGCAGACTTTGAATGGCAGGTTTCTGTATTTTGAGGCAGTTAGAATGCTCTACATGTCTCTATATGCTCTTACGTGTCTCTGTGATTACATGCGTCTGTGGTTTTGTGTTTCTGTGCTCCACGTGCTTATGTGTTTATATGATTCTGTGTTTTACGTGGTTATGTGTCTATGTGTTTACATGATTATGCGTGTTCCCGAGCTTTAGAAAGTAGTGAACGTGTGAGGTGAGATTCGAATACAATGTGTTGAGTCCTGTGACGATGTCTGTTGCAGACAATGTCATCTGGATCCCGTCATTCCTCACTTTCTCGTCAAGAAAAGAGAGACAGATGCCTTGCTGCTATCATCGCTAAACAAGTAGCAAAGGCCGTGAGTGATGTTTACGAGAATGTCAGCAAATCGTCTGAGGAGTCAAGGACCGAAGCTCCTAAAGCTACCCCCAAAGCCTTCAATTTCAAGCAATTCAAGTATTGTGGGCCAAAAGAATTCACTGGCGAAGGAGGCCCCATAGCATTGTTCCAATGGTTTGACTCCATTGAGGTCACTCTACGACAAAGCGGTTGCCCTGGCGACCTCCGTACTCTGAACGCTACCGGCGTCTTCCAGTCCCGTGCTCTAGACTGGTGGACGGCCGGGAGGAACAAGCGAGGGAACGATGCAGCCTACGGTCTGTCGTGGGACGAGCTCAAGGAAGTCATGCTGGAAGAATTCTGTCCTCCTCATGAACGTCAGAAACTAGAGGATGAATTTTGGCACATACATCAAAAGGATGGTGAAAATGCTGCGCTCACTGCTCGCTTCAAACAGCTCAGCATCATTTGTCACGATCAAGTCAAGACCTCAGGCATGGCGATCAAGAAGTATATCCGAGCCCCGCCTGACTGTGTCGCAGATTTCGTGCAAGCGGCTAAGAATAAGACGATCGAAGAGACTTACCTACTGGCCGCTGAAATCAACGACAAGCGGGTCAAGGCCGGTGTCTGGGATAAAACTTCAAAGCACCTGCATCAAGCTACCACCGCCGCACCAACTGCTGAAACCACCACCTCATTGAGCAACAAGAGGAAGAAAAAGAGAAAAAACAGCTCCAGCAACAAGAACTGTGCGATCACTGCTGCACCGATACAAGCTGTACCAGCTCAACAGCGTCAAGTAGCGGCGCCTGTGGCAAATGCACCGCCTCCTAAACGGACCAATTTGCGACAGATTCTGATGGACGAAGCCCACAAATCCCGGTATTCTATTCATCCCGGTGCCAGCAAAATGTACCAAGATCTTCGCTATAAGTACTGGTGGCCGGGAATGAAAATGGATATTGCTCTCTATGTTGGAAAATGTCTGACCTGTGCAAGAGTCAAGGCTGAACATCAAAGACCCTCTGGCTTACTCGAACAACCACTGATCCCTATGTGGAAGTGGGAGAGTATAGCTATGGACTTCGTAACAAAGCTACCGCACACGTCATCAGGTCACGACAGCATCTGGGTTGTGGTTGACCGTTTGACCAAATCTGCTCACTTTTTGCCAATACGAGAAGACTACAATGTAGAACGATTAGCCCGAATCTACACCGACGAGATCATTTGTAATCATGGGACGCCTCGTGACATCATCTCTGATCGTGATGCTCGGTTTACCTCGCGACTGTGGGAAACGTTTCAAACAGCACTCGGTACATCGCTTAATCTAAGTACCGCTTTCCACCCTCAAACCGACGGTCAGACTGAAAGAACGATCCGTACTCTTGAAGACATACTCCGTTCGTGTGTCATAGACTTCGGTGGTAATTGGGATAAATACCTGCCGTTAGTCGAATTCTCGTATAACAACAGCTATCATTCCAGCATTCAAATGGCACCATTCGAGGCTCTATACGGAAGAAGATGTCGATCGCCTATTGTGTGGCATGAGATCGGTCATTCGCAATTAACCGGTCCTGAGCTATTACAAGAAACGACAGACAAAATTTTCCAAATTCGAGACAACTTGGTAAAAGCTCGGAATCGACAGAAAAGTTATGCCGATAGACGACGCAAGCCCCTTGAATTTGACGTTGGTGACTACGTACTCCTAAAGGTATCACCTTGGAAGGGTGTGGTCCGATTCGGCAAGAAAGGAAAGCTCGCGCCTCGATATGTTGGACCCTTTAAGATTCTGGAAAGGATCGGAAAAGTCGCCTACAGACTCGAACTACCGGAGGAACTTAGTAACGTCCACCCGACTTTCCACGTGTCAAACCTCCGAAAGTGCCTAGCCGACCACGACTTGCATATTCCACTCGATGACCATCAGGTGAACGAAACATTACACTTCGTGGAAAAGCCTGTTGAGATCATGGATCGCCAAACCAAGCAGCTCAGACGCTCACGCATTCCTATTGTGAAAGTCCGATGGGAAGGCAAACGAGGCGCAGAGTTCACTTGGGAACTCGAAAGCGACATGAAGGCGAAGTACCCGCAGTTGTTTGTTACGGCTTCAGCCTAATTTCGGGACGAAATTCCCTAAACAAGGGGAGGTTGTAACACCCCGTGTTTCCAAGAAGTCAAAGTCAAAGTCAAAGTCAAGGTCAAACTCAACGACCGATTTCACACGATTTGACTTGTAGTAGATTTCTTTTGTATGTTTATTTTAGTTGTATTATGTGGAGTAAGTGTCAATAATTACAATAATCGAAGTATGTTATTCGCAATCTAAGCGACTTACGACTGTGAACTATAGGAAGTAACAATGCGATAAAGCTAACAAAACGGTAATCAAACTATGCTAATCGAATCGACATCGAATCGACATCGAATCGCAACTTGAACTACGCATTTTAGTTATTATTATACGTGTGTGTGTGCCTTATGTGTTACTTGTGCATGTTCATTTATGTTATGTGTGGTAATCAATCGAATCGCAATCGAACTCAATCGAAATCGAACTATGATAATTAGTGGAGAAGAGATAGTGCTAGATATAGTAGTTGGGACTAAAAGTAATTTGAATAGGAAACTCTATCGAATTCGCATCGATCGCAATCGAACTCGAATCAGCAAAAATCGTCGCGTCGAGAACACGAATCAAGTGCCATCCGGCCGGATATCCATCCGACTGGGCTGCCACTTGGCCATGGTGTCAAGATGCCATCCAACCGGATAGTCATTCGGGCGGGATGCCATCCGATCGACCCACACTTTCCCCTTTTGGAATCCTATAAATACCCATGTCACTCTCAAACTTTCTACTTTTGGAAACCTCTGTCCGGCCAGCACGCTCAGCACCTTTTCTACGATTTCTCTCAATCTCGGTAAGATCTCGTCCTAAATCTTGTACGTTCTTGATCTACACGCACTCCTACACCTTTCTATCTTTTGAATCTTAACTTTTAACCGTGAAATCGCTAAGATTTGAGGTGTTCTAGGATGATGTCATCATGTGTTCTTGAAGAACTTCATGTTTTGGCTTCAATCCACCGAGAACAACTCGGATCTAACTGATTTCCACACAAATGAACAAAGATCTATGCAAGATCTAAACATAAACATAGTGGAAAAGGATTGAAAGATGGTTTCTAACTTCCTTTCAACTCTTTTGCACTCCAAACACTTGAAACCGATAGAACCAGACCTAGATCTAGTCCTCCGCTCATTCTTAGTGTTGTGCTAGCTCAGGATCTGGATTCTACTCACGAGACCACCGATTTCGGGATAAACAAGAACAACCGTCTTGAATCGGTTAACTGGCCGAACTAGGGTGATTCCTGGTCGATCAGGTCACTTGGGTTAAGATGGGGATTCTGTGGGTTAACACGTTGTCAAAACGTCTCGATAAAACGACAAACAAACAAAACGACCAAGTGTAAGACGGCCGGAGCAACCAGGACGAAGTGCTATCCGACCGCACTACTATCCGAACGGATAGGCTACCCGAACGGATTGCTGTCCGAACGGATCACACCTTGGGTCCCACACTTCATCAATTCTATCTGAAGTTTGAGTACTGAACGAATTGCCGTCCGATAGGATTACCATCCGACCGGATTACTCTTCGGATCATGAGATACTAGGACTTTAAAGACTTAAACAATTTTCAACATGTTCACTAACAGGGTTGCCACCCGATCGGATGGACATCCGACCGAGTGACTCTTCTGCTGTGAATTGTTCCCACTAAGTAACCTCATCACTAAAGTCCCCGTCCGACCGGACTACCGTCTGACCGGATGACCATCCGCACGGATTGTCGTCCGCATGATTAACCGTCCGATCGACCGACTTGAAGGATAGAGATACTTCAATGTTTTCAAAATGCTACAACGAAAACTTCAAAAGACAAGCCATCATACACAAACACATTCATCTCATAGGAAGAAACAATCCACTCGAATAGTCATCCGACTGGACTACCGTCCGACCGGATGACCATCCGAACGGATTGCCATCCGCACGAACAAGCCGTCCGATCGGATTACCATGCCACCGAACTGCTATCCGACCCATTCGTACTTTGCATCGTTTTACGCGTCACTTATCGTTATGCTATCAATCTATTCAGGCTAACCCTACTCTCAAGCGCTCCCTTCAATCCATCAACCGCTGTGAGTATACTCGATCCCTTTTTGCTTTATGCACTTTTGGGTGTTACATACGTTACAACTATTCAAATCACATCGAACACACTACTCAATACTATTTGAACGCTAACCGTTAATGCATGTTATACGTGGCTTATGAATGCTTGTTTGTTATGTTTACACATAATGCTGTCTACCTGCCTTAGCAACGATAGTACTATAGTTTGGACTCAGCACCTGTTCGCAGGGGTTGTTAAGGACAATTACTTGCATGGATTACGGTGGTAATCATGTATTGCGAACTACCTCGGGCAGTCAACCCGCAGTCATTGGTATCGATGGATCTATGTCGATAACTAATGTGCTTCATTTCACTATGTGTACGTGCTGGTTATGCGTAAACGAATTCGAACTCTATATGCTATTATCAAACTTGTATGCTCACCTTTACATTATATGTATTGACTTTATTTTAACGTATGTGACAGGTGCTTAAGTTGTTTGTATGCCTAGTTCGCTGTGAAATCGAGGCTAGGAAAGGTCTAGGATGCTCTCTGCGCAGTGATGAAATCGAAGCTAGGAAAAGAGGTCCTAGAAACCAATAAATAAACTATCTATGTATAAATCTGAGTTGTCGGAACAGAATTATTTGCCTAGATTCAATCTGTAATAATTTGTTTACTGTTTGAGACATGGTATGGGACATGTTATTTTAAATTGAATGGTAATGATAATTGTTATGGAAACTTCTGGACAATCTGTTTCGCTCAGTGCCATGCCCCGATGATTCCGCCATCGGTTGGGGTGTGACAGCCACCGCGCCAATCTAGTCCATAGATTGTTTTGATCGGACGATCAATAAGCATTCTCACCGTTCTCACACTTTCTACCATTTTCTCTAAATCCTGACCCTATATATATATATATAGGGTGAGAGTTGGCTACAAAGTTCATTTATCTTACAAAGTGTAAAAAGTCATAAAACATCATAATATCAACTATAAAACACACTCAAAACCCACATATAATAAAATAAAGATTACTAAAATGCATATCTGTGGGTTTTGTTTTATTTTTTAGATGATTAGGCTTTGATTATCGAATGACTAACATTAGTGTATTTTATGTTGATTATCAAGTTGTGTTTTATATTCGTAGTTCTACGATGGTGTGTTTGAAGTTTTTAAGGATTGTTAGGGTTTTGAGTGATCTTCACTCTGTTATTTGTGGGTTTTGAGTGTGTTTTATGGCTGTAATTGTGATGTTTTATAACTTTGTACCTTTTTAGGAAAAATAGACTTTGTAGCCAAACCCTACCTTTTATATATATATATATAGGGGACCGCTAAAATGAGAACCACCTCCAGTTGTAAGAACCCTGAGAACTTTTTGATCCGGGGTGAGTTGGACCAAATTTTTTTTCATAAACGTAGATGCTTGTATTATAAACACATTTCTAAAAAAAATTCAAAAAAAAAATGTCGTGTGTGTAGTTTTGAACACCACAAGTTTGTGTTTACGGGTCCCGTAAACGCAAACTTTGGGTGCTCAAAACTACACACCCGACATTTTTTTTTTTTGATTTTTTTTTTACAAATAGGTTTATAATACATGCATCTACGTTTATGAAAAAAAAATTTGGTCCACCTCGCCCCGTACGGTGTAGTTCTCACGGTTCTTACAACTGGAGGTGGTTCTCATTTTAGCGGTCCCCTATATATATATATATATATATATATATATATATATTCACTAGTTAAAAGTTTAATTTTAACTAACATATATTTTCATTATATATAATAAATGAATCTATTACTATCTTCCTATATTTGGCTTTGTCAAAAACAAAGATGAACCTTGTGTTTACAGAAAGGCTAGTGGGAGTGTTATATCATTTCTCATCCTGTATGTGGATGACATATTGATCATTGGAAACAACATCTCTATGCTTAATGAAATTAAACAATGGTTGGGATCTTGTTTTGCAATGAAGGATCTTGGAGAAGCCGCTTACATTCTGGGAATCAAGATCTACATGGATAGATCTAAGCGACTTCTTAGGCTAAGTCAAAGCACATACATAGACCAAGTGATAAGACGCTTTTAGATGGAAAACTTCAAGGAAGGAGGTGTTTTCTTGAACAAATCACAAGCTCCTTCTAAGGACCATGAAATAAAGCTGTTGGAAGTAGTTCCATATGCTTCAGTTATTGGTTCTATCATGTATGATATGGTATGTACTCGACCAAATGTCTCATATGCTTTAAGCATGAGCAGCCGCTACCAGTAAAGCCCTGGGATTACTCACTAGAATGCAGTTAAGAACATTCTTAAGTACTTAAGAAAGACAAAAAATATGTTCTTGATATTTGGAGGAGTCAATGAGGAGCTCACTGTAAAATGTTACACTGATGCTAGTTTTCAATGAGGAGCTGTCTCATGGAAAAGCTCCAAGCAGAGTGTTGTGACTGATTCCACCACGGAAACTGAGTACATTGCCGCGTTAGATGTCGAAAAAGAAGCTGCTTGGATGAAGAAGTTCATAGCCGATCTCGATGTGGTTCCAAGCATCATGAAACCCATCCAGATATTTTGTGATAACACAAGTGCTATTGCTCAAGCTAAGGAGCCTCGATCTCATCATAAAGCCAAGCACATTTTGAGAAAGTTTCACCACATACGGGAAATTGTGGAACGTGGAGACATTATTATAAGCAAAATTGACACAGATCAAAACTTAGCTGACCCGTTTACTAAGCCAATGACAAAACAGAAACATGACCGTCACATGGACGCTATTAGGCTTAGATTAGCTAGTGATATGTTTTGATTTAGTATTTGGGTGTACGAATATTAAGCAACTGTACTCTTACATTCTTTTGATTTACTAGTTAAACGCAATTCCTAAATCCTACAACTGTGTTCGATTTTGATACGTTTAATCCATGAATCATGTATTCTAAATTATCAAAAGTCGATTAGACTCGTGGGAACGATTCTAAATTAAGACTTTTCTGAATTTGGACTTAAGTGGTTGACTTCCAAATTCACATGCCTCATTATGAATGACGCTGGATGTAATTGGCATCAAATCATTTTCATGGATTCAGTTACAAGATGTTTTGATAAGGCATACTCATCTGGTATCCTCTGACCTGAGATATATATTAGAACATCCGTTTACCAAGAACTATTCTTTGATTAAAGCTAACCGCTGTTGCGTAACTGCCAGTCATAAAGGTTTCTAGTTTGGAATAGGTCTAAAGTTCAGTGGGAGTTGTATATGATCAATAGGTAATTATGTACTCTTACATTAAAATGTAACAGCTAGGCATTAAGGTGACCTCATTGATTCATACTGGAGAAATGTAAGGCCTTAACCAAATTAACTGTGTTTGATTGGACCACTATGAATCTGAATCGCGAACAAGAATAATTGAAACACTATATGAGAATGATTTGATCCATGTCTTATAGTCTCAGTTGATGTCCTTTACAGAAAGGATAGATGACAACGATTGCCATAAGTCTACTGTCTTCAAGCAACGAACCGTTGCTAAAGGAGGATACCTTGGTTGGTGACTTTGAAGTGTCATGACCTATTTGCGGCAGCCATGTGTAACTAGAGCACCGCTGGTTTTATGCGTTGGGATCTTATCGAAAACCGTCCAAGTGGGAGCTATTGTGTCACACCCCAACCGATGGCGTAATCATCGGGGCGCGACACTGAGGGAAACAGATTGTTTAAAGAAATTCCATAACGACTAAATTACCAAATAGTTTAAATATTATGTCCCATACCATAACCCATAAGATAATCTAGTTATTACAGATAGAGATATTCTTCAAACAATAAAACATGTTCCGACAACTCAGATTTTCAAATAAAATAAATTGTCTTTGTTTCTAGACTCTTTCCTAGCCTCGATTTCACAGCAAGCCAAGCATTCTAACATCTTAAGCACCTGCCACATACGTTAAAGTAAAAGTCAATACACATAGTGTAAAGGTGAGCATAGAAGTTTAATAGATATAATAGAGTTCGAAATCGTTTACGCATAACCAGCACGTACAACGTGTGAAATGAAGCACGTAAGTTATCGACATGATCCTATCAATACCAATGACTGCGGGTTGATTGCGCAAGGCAGTTCGTAATACATATTCACCACTGTGAATCATGTGATTAATTATCCTTAACAACCCCTGAGTGAACAGGTGCTGAGTCCAAACTATAGTACTATCGTTGCTAAGGCAGGTAGACAGCAATCCATGTGTAAACATAACAAACAAGCAATCATTGAGTCACGTATACATGCAGTAGCGGTTAGCGTTAAAAGTATTGCGTAGTGTGTTCGATGTGATTTAGAATAAGTAACGTATGTAACACCCAAAAGTGCATAAAGCAAAAAAGGGTTCGAGTATACTCCCAGCGATGATGGATTGAAGGGAGTGCTAGAGCGGAATTAGCCTGATCAGAACGATAGCATACCGGTAAGCGGCGCGTAAAACGATGCAAGGGTACCAAGGATCAGATGGTAATCCGATCGGGTGGCAATCTGATCGGATGGCCAGTCGATCGGGTGGCAATCCGTTCGGATGGTCATCCGATCGGATGGCCATTCGATTGGATTGTCACCTTGTTTGGTGAGGATGTGTTTGTGTATGATGGCTTGCCTTTTGAATTTTTCATTGTAGCATTCTAAAAATAAAGAAACATCTCTACCTTTCAGGTCGGTCGATCGAATGGCCGTTCGATCGGGCAGCAATCCGATTGGCATGACTTCTCAGATTGAGAACAAGTTCACAGCTGGACGGTCACTCGATCGGATGGCTATCCGATCGGGTGGCAATCCGTATGTATTGAACATGTTTGAAAATTGTTAAGTGTTCAAGTTCAAAACATCATATGGTCGGATGGTCGTTCGATCGGGTGGCAAACCGATCGGGTGGCAATCCGTTCGACGTTCCAAACTTTGAAAAAGTGAGTTAATAGTTTAAGTGTGGGACCCAGGTGCAAGCCGATCAGGTGGCTGTCCGATCGGGTGGCTATCCAATCGGGTGGCAATCCGATCGGACGGCAATCCATCCCAGTCGACCAGATCGTCTTTACACTGGGTTGTTTTGATAGTCTGTTGTTTTGATTCGAGATGAGTTGATACGTGCTAAGCAACAGAACCTCGTCAAGACCCAAGTGACCCGATCGGACAGGAATCACCCTAGTCCGGTCAGTCCGTGGTTCGAGCCGGGGTCATGCTCAACCCGAAATCTGTAGTCTCTTGGATAGAGTTCAGATCTGGAACCAACACACCACTAAGAATGAGTAGGAGGTCAGAACAAGCTCCGATTCTATCAGGTTTGAGTGCATTGAGTGTAAAAGAGTTGAAAGAAAGTTGGAGAACCATCTTTCAATCCTTTTCACCATGAATATGTTCAGATCTATGCAAGATCTTTGTTTATTCATGTGGAAATCGTCCAGATCCAAGTTGTTCTTGGTGGATTGAAGCCAAAACATGAAGTTCATAAGAACTCCATGATGACATCATCCTAGAACACCTCAAATCTAGTGATTTCATGGTTAAAAGTAAAGATTCAAAAGATAGAAAAGTGTAGGAGTGCATGTAGATCAAGAAAGTATAAGATTTAGGTTGAAAACTTACAAGGATCGGAAGAAATCGAGAGAAATGAAGGCTGGAGCGAGCTGGGTCAAGTGAGAGCTGTCACATCAAGTGATGTGACATATGAAAGGTATTTATAGGGTTTCCTAAAATGGAAAGGGAGGAAGAGGATAGTCGATCGGGTGGCAGTCCGATCGGATGGCCACTCGGTCGGTTGGCCACTCGATCCACTTGTCTGGTGCGATGAGTTTTGTCGTTTCGATTCCAGTGATGAGCGTTGCGATGCGATTTGAGCGAGCGATATGATAGAATTACCTATTAAATTACTTTTAATCCCAACTACTATATCTAACATACAATCACTATAATTCACTTGCGTTTAGCGTTTTCGATTCGATTGCGATGCGATAGAATTACGATTACGGTTAACACCTCAACATAAACATAACATGCACAAGTAACACATAAATAGCACACACACGTAAAACAATAACCAGAACATATAATTCGAGTTGCGAATGCGATAGCGATAATCTATAGATCGATTAAACATGCGATTAATAGCGATTAAACCTCGATTATTAACAAGTACTCCACATAATACAACTAACGCGATAACATAAATAGACTATCTACAAGTCAAAGAAGTCAAAACAGGAGTTGAGCAAGGAGTGACAGAACGCAATTAGCAATCTTGTCTTCCTTTGACTTCAATCTTGACTTTGACTTTGACTTTCGAAACACGGGGTGTTATAGCCGCCCCTTCTTAAGGGAATTTCGTCCCGAAATTAGGCCGAAGCCGTAACAAACAACTGCGGGTACTTCGCCTTCATGTCGCTTTCGAGTTCCCAAGTGAACTCTACACCTCGTTTGCCTTCCCAGCGAACTTTCACAATGGGAATGCGCGAGCGTCGGAGCTGCTTGGTTTGGTGGTCCATGATTTCAACAGGTTTTTCCACGAAGTGTAATGTTTCGTTTACTTGAAGATCCTCGAGGGGTACATGTAAATCATCATCAGCCAGGCACTTTCTAAGGTTCAAAACGTGGAAAGTCAGGTGTACGTTGCTAAGTTCCTCCGGTAGTTCGAGTCTGTAAGCCACCTTTTCGATCCTTTCCAGAATCTTAAAGGGTCCCACATATCGAGGTGCGAGCTTTCCTCTCTTGCCGAATCTGACCACACCCTTCCAAGGTGATACCTTTAGGAGTACATGGGGCTTGCGTCGTCTATCGGCGTAACTTTTCTGACGACGCTGAGCTTTCAGTAGATTGTCTCAAATCTGGAGGATTTTGTCAGTCGTTTCTTGCAATAGCTCAGGACCGGTTAACTGCGAGTGCCCGATCTCGTGCCATACAATAGGCGATCGACATCTTCTACCATACAATGCCTCAAATGGTGCCATTTGAATGCTTGAATGATAACTGTTATTGTACGAGAATTCGACTAGAGGTAGGTATGCGTCCCAATTACCACCGAAATCTATGACACACGAACTGAGCATGTCGTCAAGGGTACGAATCGTTCTTTCAGTCTGACCATCGGTTTGGGGGTGGAAAGCGGTACTTAGATTAAGCACAGTACCGAAAGCAGCTTGAAACGTTTCCCAACAACGCGTGTAAACCGAGCATCACGGTCAGAAATGATGTCGCGAGGCATCCCATGTCGACAAATGATCTCTTTGGTGTAGATTCGGGCTAATTTTTCTACCTTGTAGTCTTCCCGTATCGGCAGAAAGTGAGCAGATTTAGTCAACCGGTCAACGACAACCCAGACGCTGTTGTGACCTGCGGGTGTTCGCGGAAGCTTCGTTATGAAATCCATAGCTATACTCTCCCACTTCCACACAGGGATCTCTGGTTGAACAAGTAAGCCAGAGGGTCTTTGGTGCTCAGCCTTGACCTTCGAGCAGGTGAGGCACTTCGAAACATAGAGGGCGATATCTCTCTTCATGCCCGGCCACCAGTACTTGTAGCGCAGGTCCTGGTACATCTTGTCGGCACCGGGATGAATAGAATATCGGGATTTGTGGGCTTCGTCCATCAAAATCTGTCGTAAGTTGGTCCGTTTAGGGATCCAAATTCGGTCCAGATAATGGAATATCCCATTCGACTTATTTTCTAGCTGGGCTCCATCGTTGAGAATCCTTTCCTTCTTCAAAGTATGCTCATTAAAGCAGGCATGCTGGGCTTCGCGGATGAGGGTTTCAAGATCATATTGGGCTTGAATATTACGGGCGCTGTGCAAATAACTCCGTCTGCTGAGAGCGTCGGCAACGACATTTGCTTTGCCAGGATGATAACGAATCTCACAGTCATAATCGTTGAGGAGTTCTACCCACCGGCGTTGACGCATATTTAGTTCTTTCTGGTCAAAGATATGTTGTAGGCTCCTATGATCGGTGAAGATCGTACACTTTGTACCATAGAGGTAGTGTCACCAAATCTTTAACGCAAAAACAACTGCGCCTAGCTCGAGATCGTGGGTTGTATAGTTCTTCTCATGGATTTTGAGCTGACGAGATGCGTAAGCAATAACATTGTCTTGTTGCATGAGAACACAACCAAGGCGAAGGTTCGAGGCATCACAATAGACAATAAAGTCATCGTTTCCTTCGGGTAAAGTGAGAACATGAGCATTGCAAAGCATGTACTTGAGGGTTTGATAGGAAGTCTCTTGTCCAGTTCCCCAAACAAAAGGCTTGTCCTTGTGCGTGAGAGAGGTGAGCGGCACAGCGATTTTAGAGAACCCTTCGATGAATCGGCAATAATAGCCCGCCAGTGCGAGAAAAGAACGGACTTCAGACGGGTTCTTAGGTGTGACCTAACTCTAGGCAGCTTCGATCTTCGCGGGGTCGACGTGAATACCTTAGCTATTAACAATGTGACTGAGGAATTGAATCTCCTCCAACCCGAATTCACACTTGGAGAACATGGCATAGAGTCAATTCCCCCGAAGTAGCTCGAGAACCAAACGTAGATGTTGCGCGTGTTCGGCTTTCGACTTGGAATAGATCAGGATATCATCGATGAACACGATGACGAAGCGGTCAAGAAAAGGTTTACACACGCGATTCATCAGATCCATAAAAATCATGGGTGCGTTGGTTAAACCAAAAGGCATAACAACGAACTCGTAGTGGCCGTATCGAGTGCGAAAAGCGGTTTTGGGAATATCCTCCTCTTGTATGCGTAACTGGTGGTAGCCTGAGCGTAGATCGATTTTGGAGAAACACGTAGCACCTTGTAACTGGTTAAACAAATCATCAATGCGAGGCAGAGGGTAACGATTCTTGATTGTCAGCTTATTCAATTCCCGATAGTCGATGCACATCCGGAATGACCCATCCTTTTTTTTGACGAAAAGGACTGGTGCGCCCCAAGGAGAGGTGCTAGGGCGAATAAAGCCTTTATCAAGCAATTCCTGGAGTTGACTCGAAAGTTCACGCATTTCAGACGGAGTGAGTCGATAAGGAGCTCTTGCAACAGGGTTTGCTCCAGGAATGAGGTCGATGCGAAAGTCGATTTCACGACTTGGTGGTAGACCAGGAAGATCTTCAGGAAAAACGTTGGGGAATTCACAAACAACGGGGACGTCTTTCACCTCCTTAACTTCCTTTTTCTCCGCTACTACAACGTGTGCCAAGAAAGCTTGGTATTCCTTGCGGAGATACTTGCTAGCCTGGACACATGACATGAGTTAGAGTTTCTTCGACGCGACTTCACCATAAACACATAACTGATCACCATTTATGAGCGAGAATCGAATCATCTTATCAAAACAAACAACTTCGGCATGGTTTTCGCAAAGAAAGTCCATGCCTATTTTGACATCAAAACTACCGAGCTGCATCAGAATAAGGTCGATAGGAAAAATGTGATTGTTGAGCTCGAGAGTACAATCACGAAGAACAGAGTTGACGGTGACAGTTCTTCCGGTAGCAACTTTAACATCGAACGTCGAGGGAAGATGGGTGCGCTTATGATTAAGAAGTTTTTCAAGCTCAAACGATATAAAACAGTTATCGGCTCCAGTATCAAACAAACACGAAGCATAAATACCATTCACAAGGAACGTACCATTGACCACGTTGTTGTCAGCCTGAGCCTGGCGCACATTAATGTTGAAAGTTCGAGCACGAGCGGCTTGTTGCTGTTGTTGCTGAGGCTACTGTTGCTGTTGCTGGGGCTCCTGCTGTTGAGGCTCTTGTTTCACAACCCGATTAGGGCACATGTTTGCGAAGTGGTTGGGATCACCACACGCAAAGCAGACTCTAGCGTTGACCGCGGGTGCTGGAGCTGCTTGTTGGCCTTGAGGGGCAGGGACCAGAGCTTGATGAGCAGTAGCTGGTGCTGGTGCTTGTCGAGGACCTATACAGAAGTTGGCGGTGAAATAGCCGTACATGTTGCAATGTACACAGAATCTGCAGGCAATTCCCACCGGATGATGATAGGTGCATGTCGGGCAGGCAGGATGAGGACCAGTATAAGCACGCTTTGCTGGCGGTGCTTGGGTTACCGGTGCTGCAACCTGGCGGTGTTGAGTAGGCTGCTGGGTTGGTACGGCCTGAAGTGGGGCAGCGGTGGTTACAGCACAATTCTTGTTGCTGGAGTTGCTGTTGTTCTTCCTCTTGCGTCGAGAAGCTTTTGAAGACTGAGGAGCGGCGGCGGTTTCAGCAGTTGGTGTGGTGGTAGCTTGATGTAGATTCTTGGCGGCTTTATCCCAGAAGCCAGACTTGACTCGCTTGTCGTTTATTTCAGTGGCAAGCAAGTAAGTCTCCTCGATTGTTGCTGGCTTTGAAGCTTGCACAAAATCCGTGACACAATCTGGCAGAGCTCGAATATACTTCTTGATTGCCATATCAGAAGTCTTAACCTGATCAGGACAGATTATGCTGAGCTGCTTGAAGCGAGCGGTTAAAGTTGCATTGTCACCCTCCTTCTGCTTGATGTGGCAGAATTCGTCCTCCAACTTTTGGCGCTCATGGGGAGGGCAGAACTCTTCCAACATGACGTCCTTCAACTCATCCCACGTCGAACCATAAGCTGCATCGTTTCCGCATTGGTTTCTCTCGGCCGTCCACCAGTCTAAAGCGCGGGACTGGAACACGCCGGTAGCATTCAGAGTGCGGAGTTCGTCAGGACAGCCACTCTGGCGCAGAGTGACCTCGATTGAATCAAACCATTGGAATAGGGCCGTAGGACCATCTTCGCCAGTAAATTCTTTCGGTCCGCAAGCTCTAAACTGCTTGAAGCTAAAAGTAGCTTTGGGAGCATCGGTCCTTGACTCTTCAGAAGATTTGCTCGCATTCTCGTGTAGTTCACTCACGATCTGAGGGATAACCTTCACTCACGATCTGAGGGATAACCTTCGCCATTTGCTTAGAAATCATAGAGGCGAGGCGTTTGTCTGCTTGCTTTCGGCGAGCAGCTTGAGTAGCGCGAGATCCAGATGATGACATTGTCTGCAACAGACATCGCCACAGGACTCAACACAAATTTCGATTATTCCTAGTATAGTCTAGCGATTACCATAAAGCTCTAGAACACGCATCCATATAAACACAGAACCACATAGGCACATAAACACATAAGCACGTAAGGCACAGAAGCACATGATGCAGTCAGAATACAGAAACCTAACTATATATTGCACGTATTCCCTATCCTGCACAGCGCGTATAGCGATTAATTATAGCGATTGCGAGTATGGAGCACCGATGGCGAATAATGACGCGATTCGTGGGCGATTGTGTAGTGTGGGTTGTGTGTGTTGATCGAAAGCGAAAAGCGAACAAATCACCAAAATCAATACATCTATCCACATAAAACACATAAAATCCATATAAAATCGACAAATTTCAGAGTCAGCAATTGCGGGCTCAGAATCCAAACTCATAAAAATCGAGAATAGATTGTCTTCGGCTTTCGTCAAAACACGTCTACCTAGACAAAGTGATTCGACTATTCGCAGGGACTTTTGGTGCGCACTTTGGCCTTCGAGACTGTGCTCTCGCCTCGAATTTAGGCGAATGGCACGCATCCTTCCAGTTTAGTGTGAGTGCAAGTCATTGGAGTCTGTCGAAACTTTGGTGAGAGTATTGTAAAACCACATTTAAGAGCAGAACGAGTCATCAAGGTTCGGGTTTCACCCCTAACTTAGCGACTTCGTTCCTGCTTATGTGATAAAATCACGAGATAGATAAGAAGATTTGCATCGAAGTATGGATTTCACTCCTAATTCAACGCAAATTCTCTTGTTTTATAGTAAAAAAAGTAATTCGAATGAGTAATCTGGTCAAGAGTTTGCGGTTTTCACACCTAATCTTGACCAGATCATCTGTTTGTGTGTGTAATCAGCCTTAGGAAAGGCTGATCTTGCGCATAACTGTAGTATGCGATGTTCGCGCAAGTGTGTAGTGTACAGCGAGAAATAGCGAGGGATAGCGAGAATAGCAAGCAAGCTCGCACAAAACCCCTACTAGGCATGCACAAGTCGGTCTATGGGTACTTAGACTATAGACTAGGTCGCTTCTAAGACAACGACCCGGACTAGGTCGTGTCTTGCCTAATTCCCTATAGTTATGGCTCTGATACCAATCTGTCACACCCCAACCGATGGCGGAATCATCGGGTCGCGACACTGAGCAAAACAGATTATTCAAAGAAATTCCATAACGACTAAATTACCAAATAGTTTAAATATTATGTCCCATACCATAACCCGTAAGATAATCTAGTTATTACAGACAGAGATATTCTTCAAACAATAAAACATGTTCCGACAACTCAGATTTTCAAATAAAATAAATTGTCTTTGTTTCTAGACTCTTTCCTAGCCTCGATTTCACAGCAAGCCAAGCATTCTAACATGTTAAGCACCAATCCATGTGTAAACATAACAAACAAGCAATCATTGAGTCACATATACATGCAGTAGCGGTTAGCGTTAAAAGTATTGCGTAGTGTGTTCGATGTGATTTAGAATAAGTAACGTATGTAATACCCAAAAGTGCATAAAGCAAAAAGGGTTCGAGTATACTCATAGCGATGATGGATTGAAGGGAGCGCTAGAGCGGAATTAGCCTGATCAGAATGATAGCATACCGGTAAGC
Source organism: Helianthus tuberosus (assembly GCA_030545235.1). Taxonomy (NCBI): domain Eukaryota; kingdom Viridiplantae; phylum Streptophyta; class Magnoliopsida; order Asterales; family Asteraceae; genus Helianthus; species Helianthus tuberosus. Next base: position 10,520 of record JARYGA010047733.1, on the reverse strand, counting down.
GGCGCGTAAAACGATGCAAGGGTACCAAGGATTGGATGGTAATCCGATCAGGTGGCAATCCGATCGGATGGCCAGTCGATCGGGTGGTAATCCGTTCGGATGGTCATCCGATCGGATGGCCATTCGATTGGATTGTCACCTCGTTTGGTGAGGATGTGTTTGTGTATGATGGCTTGCCTTTTGAAGTTTTCGTTGCAGCATTCTAAAAATAGAGAAGTATCTCTACCTTTCAGGTCGGTCGATCGAATGGCCGTTCGATCGGGCAGCAATTCGATTGGCGAGACTTCTCAGATTGAGAACAAGTTCACAGCAGGACGGTCACTCGATCGGATGACAATCCGATCGGGTGGCAATCTGTATGTATTGAACATGTTTGAAAATTGTTAAGTGTTGAAGTTCAAAACATCATATGGTCGGATGGTCGTTCGATCAGGTGGCAACCCGATCGGGTGGCAATCCGTTCGACGTTCCAAACTTTGAAAAAGTGAGTTAATAGTTTAAGTATGGGACCCAGATGCAAGCTGATCTGGTGGCTGTCCGATCGGGTGGCAATCCAATCGGACGACAATCCGTCCTAGTCGACCAGATCGTCTTTACAGTTGGTTGTTTTGATAGTATGTAGTTTTGATTCGAGACGAGTTGATACGTGCTAAGCAACAGAACCTCATCAAGACCCAAGTGACCCAATCGGACAGGAATCACCCTAGTTCGGTTAGTCCGTGGTTCGAGCCGGGGTCATGCTCAACCCGAAATCTGTAGTCTCTTGGACAGAGTTCAGATCTGGAACCAACACACCAATAAAAATGAGTAGGAGGTCAGAACAAGCTCCGATTCTATCAGGTTTGAGTGCATTGAGTGTAAAAGAGTTGAAAGAAAGTTGGAGAACCATCTTTCAATCCTTTTCACCATGAATATGTTCAGATCTATGCAAGATCTTTGTTTATTCGTGTGGAAATCGTCCAGATCCAAGTTGTTCTTGGTGGATTGTGTGACAACTCGTAATTTGGAACCCTTCGTAGTATCATGATGTAACATGCTTGAACGTGTGACTAATTGACTTGTTGGTTTAATGAATGTTATTATGTGACTATGTGCTATGCTTGTATGTATGTGTGTATTTATATGACCCGAGACACAAGGACCCGACTCGAGACCATGCGGTCTCGAGTGAACAGTGCAACAGATGGGCCGGTTGGGCCACGCACCTCATTTAGTTTATCCGAAAGCCCATTAGGGTGCACCAACTTAGAACAAGTATATAAAATGGTGGATAGCCAACCTTGCCATTCTTTGGGCAATCTACACACACTCTCCTACGCACACACTCCCACATTCCCTCTCACTAAAACCCTAAAGATCAAACATCATCTCTCCTCTCATCCTTTTCTCGGATCCAGCTGGTAACACTAGGACTCTCGGATCGAGCTTGGGATCATCATACGGAAGTTCACTCATCGACCCTTCATACCCTCACACTTAGAGAACCTAACCGGTTAGTGATTCATGTTATGTATTTCGGTTTGATGATGATGTATGATGAAGTTATGCGATAATATGTGTGCTTGTTAAGTTGATGCATGATGAATATATCTTTCTTGAAGTGCCGATATTAAGATTATTGTTAACCATGATGAATGCATTATGACTATTGTTGGTGTTTGATAAAGGTGTTTGTTTGATTAGGAATGCATATGTTCATGTTTTATATGTAGGATGTGTCTTAGATAACATAAAAATGGTTGAATGTTGATGATAAATCCCATAGATGCATGTATTAATCGGATATGGATGACTAGGTAGTATAACTATTGTGGTTTATGCTTATTTTGATTATTCAAGTGTGCAAGATGAAAACTCTACGGAAGAACATGATGAATATGTGAAGAACTTATTGAATATGATTTGGATATTTGAAATTGAGGTGTTTGATCCATTTTCGGTTAGTGTTAGACAAAGAAACATGTTTAAGGATTGTGGTTGGATAGTACATTGTATCATGAAATCGAAATGCCATTGGATAGTACAATTGCCGGCTATTAACAGGTGTGCCAGTCGAGACCCTTGGTCTCGACTCGAGACCATGAAGATGACAACTCGAAATCCACGGTTGCGACATAGGTTGCTGTTAGGGGTCATTTTCTTAACGTATATATCTTGACCAATATCCTGCCTATGTTTGTTCATTTGTGACCAGGATGCTGGAAGAGGATATTGCTAACATCTTGGGCGATATCCTGAGGCTTATTGAATTAACCACGTGCAGGTTAAGGGCTAAGACTTGCTAACGGTCGAGAGGACTTCTTCTCCTCAAGACTCGGACGAATTTGTTGAGGAAGAGACGTTGAGCCCGAAAGACCAGGTCTACAACGTTCGAAAAAGGAATATTCGGCGGATCCCGCAAGTTTAGGCTAGTTTGTTATTTTATCTTTACTATAAATAGATGGGGGCGGATCAGCTTAGAACACACGATTTTTCACTAACACTCTCATACACTTACACTCTATAGCTCATCGCAAACACCACACTTGTATTCAAGTTTCGTTGTAACACTTAGTCGATCCGTACCACATCTTGCACTGTATCCTGATTTTTGAAGCAATAGAAGAACTAGGCAGCTGCGATTGTCAGCTCCCGAGGTTTTATGCCGGCGATCTAGATTGATCAAGGGCTTTCCTCGTACATCCCGTGTCGTTTACTTTACCTTTGCTCATTGTTTGATCATAGATACAGCTCTATATCCTAAGCCGTATCCTGAAACTCTTTTTACAAATTAACTTGATTAACATATTTTCGACACTCATTTCTAGCACACTACCTCACTTAACTAATTTGATCACTTAATTACTTCGGTAATTTTTGACCAAAACAATTTGGCGCCCACCGTGGGGCAAGTGGTGCTCTCTTTACTAAAACTTTTTGTCAAATCGCTAATTGGTTTTCTATTTTCAAAAATTTTTGCCACATTATCCACAATGGCCTCAAGATCAAACATGAGTTCCTCTACTGTGTCTTCTATGACTTCTGCTACTACCGGTTCGGTGCTTCCACCACCTCCTCCAAGGATGCCAGCCTCTACACAATCTCAAGATGTTATCCCAACTCGGAGTGTCCAGGGATCTGCTCCCGTTTTAGCTTCTAATGATGAAATTTTAACCTTATTTGGAAGTGTGCAGGAACAAATGAGGCAGCAACAGGAAACAAACCAAATGCTTTTGAGGGAAATACAACTCCTGAAGGCTGGCTCGAGCAGATCTGCTGAGGACAATGTCACTCCGTTACACCCCAGAGCGTTGAACTTTAGTTCAGTTGTATATACCGAGGATAATAGGGGGAATATCGTGCCCAGTCTTCCTCAGAATCATACTCCTGAAATACCCTCCTCGATTAGGATGTCAACCATGAGGAGCTCAGGATATGCTTCAGGATATGGGCAAAATCCTCCAACGGGTAACGTGTCGAATAATAACAATACTCATGCTACTAACAGTGGTGGATCTTTGCAGGATACAGGTGTAACATCAGCACTTACCAGGGAACTTCAGAAATTGAAGGACATGATATCTAGTGTACCTGGGGTGGTCCAGCCGATCCCAGAAGTATCTCAAGACAGCCACAAGATATCTCGTTTTGCATATCCTATCTGTGATGCTGAGATCCCAAAGAGATTCCAAACTCCCAACACGAAGCTTTATGATGGGAGTACGGATCCTGAGGAGCATATTGCTCAGTATAGGGAAAGAATGGAGATTAACCCTATCCCTCCGGAGCTCAAGGAAGCATGCTTGTGCAAGGGATTTGGTTCTACTCTAACAGGATCGGCCTTAAAATGGCTATTAAACGTTCCTCCTCACTCAATTACTTCATTTGCTCACTTGGTTAATTTATTTAACAGTCAATTTTCTTGTAGTCGGAGTTTTGAGAAACTAACCAGTGATCTTTACAGGATAACTCAAGGGCCTCAGGAATCCTTGAGGGATTATGTGAACAAATTCAGTCGAGAATCCTTGGATATCCCACATCTTGATGTTGCAACAGCTGTGCAAGCTTTCAAGATGGGATTACAAAAGGATTCTCAGTTTTATCAGGATCTTGTAATGAATCCCTGCAGGAATCTCGACGAAGCTCGTAACAGGGCTTTGAGATATATCCGTCTGGAAGATGACAGAAAGATGCAAGAAAGGATGAACTCGTCCAACACTTATGAGTCAACTAATAGGAAGTCAGAATCCTCGTTTAAGTCATATCGGCCTAAGCCGTATAATAGAAACGAAAACAAAAGAGTGAACGCTGTTGAAGATGAGGATCCTGAAGAGTATCTTGAGTTGTCCGAATATTGCTTTTCTGTTAATATTCCTAAATTGATGTATGCTATGCAGGGTCTAGGAGACAAGGCTAGATGGCCTCGAAAGAATCAACAAAAGGCTGACTGGAAAGATAAGTCAAAATGGTGTGCTTTCCACGAAGATTTCGGACATATGACTGAGGATTGCATTGCTCTGAGGAAAGAAATAAGCTATCTTCTAAGCAAGGGATATCTGAAAGATCTCTTAGGAAGAAAGAAGAATAAGGGTCAGGATACTGAGAAGGATCCTGAACGAGCAGCATCACCTCCCGCGGATGCCAAGATAATCAACTTCATTTCGGGAGGATCCGACATTTGTGGAACATCGTATTCAGCGGCAAAGAGACATGCTAAGGAATCCAAGGCCGAAAGGGGAGACAAACCTGTCAGGATGACTACCCTCACAGCTGATAAAGTGATCACTTTTGATGCTGATGACAGGGATACTGTCCAAGATCCTCACCATGATGCTCTGGTAATAACATTATATGTGGCTAACCATTTTGTACGCAGGATACTGGTTGATAATGGCAGCTCCGTCAACATAATCCAACTAGAAACTCTGAAGAGAATAAACGTATCTCCAATGGATATCATTTCAAAGTCTACCGTGCTTGTTGGATTCAGTGGGGAGGCTAGAAACACAGTGGGAGAGATAAAGTTGCCAGTATACGTTGAAGGAGTCAATTCGATACAACGTTTCTGTGTGATGGATTCTCTATCCTGCTATAACATCATACTGGGAAGACCGTGGATTCACGATATGAAGGCCGTACCATCAACATATCACCAATGCATCAAGATACCTACCCCTTGGGGAGTGGTCAAAGTGGATAGTGATCAGCAGGAGGCGAAAGAATGCTACTCATCCTCAATGAAATCCTCAACCAAACCTAGTGCAGCATAGCAATTAAAGACACGGGTCCAGGATATCGTGGAGGATCCGGAGCAGGATGTGAAGAAAATTATCCTGGACCAGGATAATCCCGATATTTCGGTGCTCGTAGGGACCAATATCCCTCAGGATATTGAAGAACAATTAATTAACTTTTTGAAATGCAGGATGTCTACGTTTGCATGGAAGCATGAGGATATGACAGGCATATCCAAAGATATTATCACTCACAAGCTTGGAATTGATAAATCATTCAAGCCTGTGCAACAAAAAAGAAGGAAGTTTGCTCCTGAGCGGAACGCGATTATCCAGGAGGAAGTTGAAAGATTATTAAAGTCCAGAATGATCAGAGAGGTTAAGTTCCCAAGGTGGCTAGCAAACGTGGTTGTAGTACAGAAGAAGAATGGGAAATGGAGAGTTTGTGTAGACTACACAGACTTGAACAAAGCTTGTCCTAAAGACCCATTTCCTCTTCCCCACATTGATGCAATGGTAGATGCCACTGCCGGGCATGAAATGCTGACTTTTATGGATGCATCCTCAGGATTTCAACAGATCCAAATGGAGCCTTCTGACCAGGAGGATACTGCCTTCATGACACCAACAGGTATTTATTGTTATACAGCTATGCCTTTTGGTTTGAAGAATGCAGGTGCAACATACCAAAGATTGGTAAACATGATGTTCAAAGACAAACTGGGGGACACCATGGAAGTATATATCGATGATATGGTGGTAAAATCTAAAAAGGCTGAGGATCACCTCTAGGATATCAAGGGAGCGTTTGATATCCTGGATCAATACAACATGAAGCTGAATCCTGCTAAATGCCATTTCGGAGTGGGGGCAGGAAAATTTCTTGGGTATATGGTGACGAAAAGGGGGATAGAGGCAAGCCCGGAGCAGATTAAAGCTATCCTGGATATAAAATCACCCTCGAATATGAAGGACGTACAAAGATTAACAGGCCGAGTAGCAGCTCTAAACAGATTTATCTCAAGATCCTCAGAGAAATGCAAAGACTTCTATGATATCCTAAAGAAGAACAAAAGATTCGAATGGGGGGAAAAAGCATGAAGCAGCCTTGCAGGATTTGAAACGATATCTCTCAACCGCACCTCTATTGATGAAGCCTGAAAATGGTGAACCACTATCCCTGTACCTTGCTGTATCAGGGAATGTTGTAAGTGCCGTTCTCATAAAGGATCATGAAGGTCAGCAATATCCTGTTTATTATGTTAGTAAAAGTTTGCTAGATGCTGAAACTAGGTATTCTCATTTAGAAAAATTGATACTAGCATTAATTATGGCATCAACGAAACTTAGGCATTATTTCGAGACACATAGGATACATGTTAAAACAAATTATCCTATCAAAAATGTGCTTAGGAAACCGGAGATGTCAGGCAGGATGGCCAAGTGGTCAGTAAAGTTGAGTGCTTATGATTTAGTATATGAACCTAGGAATGCCATAAAGTCTCAGGCTTTAGCTGACTTTGTGGCTGATTTTAGTAGTGACATTCAGGACGAGGTAGATCTAGAAGTTCAACAGCTAGGAGAATCCTCAGGATCCTGGACATTATATACTGATGGTGCATCTAATGTAAGAGGAGTAGGATTAGGAATACTACTAAAATCGCCACAGGGGGACATATTACCCCAGGCTATTAGGTGTGAATTTCCTGCTACTAATAATGAAGCAGAGTATGAGGCTTTAATTGCAGGATTAGAGTTGGCTAAGAGCATGAGTATCAAAAATTTGCAAGTATATGTTGACTCTTTGTTAATTACTAACCATTTTAATGGATCCTATGCAGTTAAGGGTGAGAAATTGATCGAATATCTCGATATTCTCAAAAAATTAGCAGGATATTTCGATGTTTTTGTACTTAAACAGGTACCAAGGGAGGATAATGCTGAAGCGGATGCCTTAGCAAATTTGGGATCATCGATCAAGATACCTGAAGGGACGCAAATACCAATATTACATGTCTTATATCCTGCAACGAATCCTCAGGATAAAGAAGTAGCTGGTATTCAGGATCCTGGAGCAGAGCATCCTGAAGAGGATCCTAAATCCTGGACGGCTCCAATCATGAGATATCTCAAAGAAGGACACATCCCTGGAAATGAAAATCCTAAGGCATTTAGGATGAAGGTATCACGATTCACTATTATAAATAATATTTTATACAAGAAATCTCTTGCAGGACCGTATTTGAGGTGCTTGGAGGATCCTGAAGCCAAAGAAGTACTTCAGGATATACATGAAGGGGATTGTGGTAACCATACTGGGGGCAGGTCGTTATTCTCAAAAGTATTAAGGACAGGATATTATTGGCCAACAATGAGAAAAGATGCCGCAGAATATGCTCGAAGATGTGACGCATGTCAAAGACATAGTAACATACTGCATCAACCTGTTGAACCATTGTATCCTATTGTTTCCCCTTGGCCATTTATGAAGTGGGGTATGGATATAGTGGGAAAGCTACCAAAAGCTCCGGGAGGAAAAGTCTTTATGCTAGCAATGACGGATTATTTCTCTAAGTGGGTTGAAGCTGAAGCATTTGTTCAAGTTAGAGACCAAGAAGTAGTATCCTTCATAAAGAGGAATATCCTGACCAGATTCGGAGTACCAGCTGAGATAATCTGTGACAATGGTTCTCAGTTCATAAGTAAGAGGACTACTGACTTTTGCAAGAATTGGGGAATCAAAATGATCACATCTACTCCGGTACATCCTCAAGCAAATGGACAAGCAGAATCCTCAAACAAGATAATTGTCAATAACTTAAAGAAAAGGCTTGGAGCCAAAAAAGGAAGATGGGCAGAAGAATTACCCTTTGTTTTATAGGCTGATAGGACAACGGTAAAGAATGCAACAGGCCAAACCCCATTTTCCTTGGTGTTTGGAGCAGAAGCAATGATTCCAACGGAAATGACGATACCTACTGCAAGATCTGTCTTAAGTGATCCTGAGAAGAATCCTGAAGCCTTGAGTCAGGATTTAGACACTATAGATGAAAAGAGAGATGCGGCAAGGCTAAGGATGGCAGCATATCAACAGAGAATATCCAGGGCATATAACAAGAATATTAGAACCAGAAGATTTAAGGTTGGAGATTGGGTGTTAAGAAAGGCTTTTCAAAATACTATTAATCCTGCCGATGGCAAGTTAGCTCCAAAATGGGAAGGACCATATGAGGTTGAATCAGAAGCAGGGAAAGGAGCATACAGACTCAAGAATATGGAGGGGGATATGCTACCGAGATCTTGGAATGCTATACACCTTAAGCTCTATTTCAAGTGAATTTAGAATTCAATTTCTAACTCGGAATGGTATGAATTCTATCTTTTTTAAATACGTTTTGGTTTAATTTATTTTTTGAAACTCAATACTGACTTAAGCATCGGAGGGGTCTTAGCCAAGCTAACACCCACCTTAGTTTACAGTTGTTTTGAAAGATATGTTCCAGGATATAGCTCCAGGATATGCACTCAGGATAACTCAGAAGATTAGAGGATTGGCCCCCTCTCTTACGTTTAAGGGATACTGATTCCTTCACAGGTTTAAAGGTATTCACCTTTCTTCGGAATTGGGTTTAAACACCCCGCCTGGAGCGCAAGTTATTCAGGGATAGTTCAAGGTGGCGGGACCAGTCCATGTAAAAGTGGCTGACAATTTCGTTACTGTTGGCTATATCCTGAATCCTAAAGGTATATGAGGATTGATCACCCTCTCTCACGAAAGGGTATTTTCATACTCTCTAAGGTTTAAAGGTTTTCACCTTTCTAAGTCTTGGAGTTTATACACTCCCGCCTGTAGCGCATGAAAAATTGGGATTTTCCCCAGGATACAAGGGATTTATCTCCAGTACATCCTTGGGTTTTACCCTTGGGATGTAAAAAAATCTCTTATGCAATGGAAACTGACATTAAGTAGATTTCTAAGATACTTGAAGGCATTGTATACAGGGGACATTCCCTCCAAGGTGGTGGTGTAAAGCTAAAAGGATGAAGTTTGCGACTAATGCACTAAGTACCTTGCACAGGGGACATCTTCACTGGAAAAGTTGCAAAGGGATTGAAGTTTGGTAATAGGTATGATCTTTCCTTTATAAGCCTCGTTTAGGTTTTTGGTGACATTATGTTAAGTATCCTGATATATATCCTCAAAGTCCTTTTAAGGATATTTGATTAGGATGTTTGAAACTAGTATTGGTTTGGAACTTTGATCATTTAAATATTATCAAAACTTGGTTTTGAAAAGATAAACTATTTTTTACTTTCTAAAGAAATTTTTACAAAGTTGAAGGAACGTTTGGAAGATCTATCTAATAAAAGGCTTTTGCAGTATGTTGCTGAGCATACTGATCAGGATGTTTTATAAGATACCAATACAAAATCTTTACAAAAATAAGACTCACACTAAGTAATGCAAGGTAACAGAAAATAAGTCAAAAGATATTTATATTATTAACAAGTCAAAAGTTGTGCTTTTGGTTTCACCTAAAACCAAGGCCCATCCGCCAAAAGCACAGTTAGTTTTTACCATACTTGTGTAACGGTTGCAGGATCTATCTCAAAACAGGACCCGTCCACCTACAACCGTTACTACGTTCAAAACAAGTTATACTAATTGATGACCAAGGGCTTCGTCCTAAAACCTAGGACCCATCCACCTTTGGTCATCACATTGTTCTAGTGCAGGAAAAGTAAATTGTTCAAAGACAGGAAAAGTAAATTATTTATGCAACCACAACCATGAATTTAAAAAAAATGGGCTCCGGCCTTGGCACATATATCCATCATCGCCCATTTCGCCGTCTAAGATGCGGCACCTTCTTGATCAGCAACCTCCTTGCCAGCATTCGCCCCAGCATCAACCTCGGGATTCTTCTCAGCACCATCACCAGCATTGGCCACCTCCTCTGCCGCCTTAGAAGGCTCTTCACCAGTATGTTTTGCAGGATGAGCAACGGGATGACCTCCGAGGCCCTGTAGTTTCTCCTCCCAAGCCTTTACATTCCAGGAGGGGCATTCAAAACCCAGATCCATGGCCTCGTAAGCCATCCTTATCCTGGCTTGGAGAAGAGAGACGATCACAGAAGCTTTTAGGCTATCCCGGTATGAGCTCCTATTCTGCTGATATTGGAGAAGAGCGGCATCTAGCTTGGCTTGAGCATCCTCATTAGCTTTGTGGAGGGCGGCTTGATGTTCCTGAGTCATTGCCTTGTATTTGTCTTCATAATGCTGGGATTTGGCAGCCGCGATGGTTCC
>JARYGA010047732.1:0-28412 GCA_030545235.1 Helianthus tuberosus | reverse complement strand
TTACTCGACGAACAATTGATAACGATATTGACGTAATATTGATGGTCCTTCCGATAACGCCCATGATGATGGAAAATTAGACGAGAACGTCGTTACAAATTTCACTTTTGAGACCCCTGTTGTCAAGCTACCCTCTGATTCTAGTATACTCCCGATTTCAGACTCCTTTGAGTCTGCGTCATTTACGGCCCTACAGACGGTCAGGTTACCGCTTTTTGCTACTAACTCGGACGACGCCACCACTATGACTGTTGCACTATCACCTGCTCAAGGCACCACACCGTTAGACTCCCTAGAGCCTGCTCCTGAGCTAGCTTCTGCACTATTTGGGTCCGCTTGATGTTGCACCTGCTGAACCTGCACCTTTACTTGATCATGACCCTATTTCTTTTGATTTACCAGACAATGCATCCCTTATACCCGACCCAGCACCCGCATCTAATGATCTCCCTATCAGTTGAGACGTTTGATATTGCACCCAAAACTGCTGACATTGCTCTTTCCCCCTATGAAGACCGACGTCCATTGCGCCAACGTGCCTATCGCTTTCTTTCAGGACATACCTGCACCCCGGAAAAGTACTCCAGGTCAGTACCCGCGTAACGATCCTTTTGCTACAGCAGCATTTTCTACGGCCTTACAGGCCGCACCGTTTACTACTTTCACCTCTACATCGCTGGACAAGCCGATTTGATGGTTCCTATAATACACTATGCTAATTTTAGACCCTTACCATCCCTCACATTATGGAGGCTACACACGAGATGAGTTGCTCCTGTAACATCAGCTACAGTTTGAGGATATGAGTTACAGAATGTTGGAGCTTGAGCTGACACCACAATTGGCAACTTTAAATACAAAACATTACATAACCGAAACATGATTTAAGTGTCTACATCACAAGACATCATATTGTCTGAAAAGTTTATGTAAGACACCACGTCCTCCGCCTTGTCTGTTACTAGTATACTTTAGTCCTCCACATCTATCAAAGATTCTTTTGGCACTCTCCCCTGCTACTATTACACTTTTCCCAGGATTTGATGCTCGTTTTCTTTACTGCCAAGCGGCAGATCAGCTAATTGCTTCAATGTATATACAAGCTCGAGGAGGATTCCACGCATGTTAACAATTTACCTTTCTTTCCTCCTCCACCTCAGTCACCAGTATAGTTGATTTCTGGATTATGCGGATTGCATTTGGGTAAGGACATCTATGATAAGCCGAGATTGTGGAGACTTTTGAAGGCCACATCTGACTACGTAATTTTGATACACCAATTTATTTAATGGACAAGGGTAGGGTGACCCCGTGTCCCTGTTGACGTGATACATCTTGGAAGGCAGTACAGTTGTGATCAGGGACTACTGAGAAGCCAATCACCATTAAACATGCGACAATACTTTGTGGCCAATAACCGACGAAAGCTCAGTCGCTATGTCTTCGTTAAGCACGATTATTGATCTTTATGTGCGCACTAAAATTATAATGCTACGTGCTTACTTGCTAAGCTCACATTAAACGTAATTACCGAATTACTTAGTTATACTATAATTATACTATTGCTTGATTGGTTGGTATAATGACCTGTTATGTGTATGTACTTATGACCACTAAACAACCAAATGCACTCACTAAGCAAATAAGACCTGACCTAACCAATCTTCTTCTCAGAAGATGTCGACACAAGGGAACGTCAATGCCAACAACCCTCCGCCCACATCGACGGCACGACTGCAAGAACGCATCTCGCAAGCCATCGCACAACTCGAGGCCCTTCGCTCCGAACACGGTGGAGGTACCTCAGGAAATAACCCACCCAGCGGCTGCACTTACGAGCAGTTCTTGAACCACAAACCTCGAGGATTCGACGGCACTGGGGGTGCCTTAGCTTTTGTGCGTTGGGTGGAGAAGACGAATTATGTCTTACGGTTGAGCAAATGTGCCCCAGAACACCAGGTCACGTACGTAGCTGGGCTATTTGTAGATGGGGCTCTGTCATGGTGGAACCTTCAGGTTCAGGCAATGGGCGAGACCACTGCGTATGCTTTGACGTGGGATGAACTGAAGGAATTGATGCATAAGAGATATTGCTCTAAGGAAGATCGAACGTTTCATTGGGGGACTGGCACCTCAGATTCTAAGCCTGGTAACAACATCTAAACCTTCAACGATCACCGAGGCTATCGACATAAGCGTGGCGCTCATGGAAGAAGCAGTTAGACGAGGAGAATTTTCCACTACGGAGGAGAAAAAGGAGACTCCTGTAGAGTCATCTGGGGATAACAAGAGAAAGCTCACAAATTTCAAGGTGGTTACTCGAGGGAGTAACGAGAAGAAGGCCAAGAAGGGAAAAGACTACATGGGTATCCTACCTAAATGCGACAATTGTGTACGTTATCATGTCGGGCGATGTAAATATGGAAAATGTGATAACTGTGGCAAGAGGGGGCATCCCAAGGAAACTTGTAGGCAAGGTGCTGAAAGTAGAAATGGAGGCCAAGATGGTAGTGAGAATCACGGAGGAAACAACGATAATGATGAATATCAGGGCAGAACGAGTGACAAACAAAAACGTGCACAAGGTTGTTTTAACTGTGGGAGCAAAAAGCATTTCAGAAAATATTGCCCTAGAAATATTCAAGCACAGGAATGAAAGCTCAACACCGGAGCTAGGGAGGCACGCCAGAAATTCAAGCGAGGATATCGGTACGTCCCATATTACTCAATGTAAGGCATCTGTATTGCCAAATACTGTTGTAAATTTTATGATTCGCGTCTTTAGAGTTGAGAGCATACTTGGTTTAGTAGCAAGTAAGTAGATAATCCGCACTCGAGAGAACTAGCTAATTGGAGGCTAGTGGAAGCCAACGAAGTAACTGGAAACGGCAAGATAGAATCCGGAGAGCGTGAGTTTACGCTTGAGCTACTGCCAGTTGAATTGGGGAGCTTCGACAAGGTAATTGGATGGATGGGTTGTCAAGTGATCAAGCGGAGATTGATATCCGCGTCCCGATGCCGAGCAAAGAAACAATCTCGACTCATGAAGCAGAGTACGCCTTTACAAATTCCAAATTGCTTGAAGGCACGAAAGTTGTTGCAAATAGGAGGTGCTGTTTTCTTGACTCATGTCGTGGACAAGGGAGTCGAAGAACCAAAACACGAAGATATTCCTGCGATAAGGGAGTACCTTGGAGTCTTCCCCAAGGACTTGCCAGAATCATCTCCTCAACGATTAGTCGAATCTCGCATCGATTTAATTCCAGGCACCGCACCTGCAGTCGATGCACCGTAGTGACTTACATTTTCGGAGATGCAAGGATTGACAGTGTAATTTCAGTAGTGGATAGAGAAGGAAGATAATAGACCAAAATTTCCATTTTGGGTAACCCCATTTCTGCTTATCAAGAGAAAGGACGATGGTTTTCAAATGAACATCAAACTACCAGGAGCCGAACGAGCTAGCCAACAAGAGTCAACGACTCTTGCTAAGAACTGACGACTTACTTATTGGATCAACTGCGAGGATCCAACCAGTATTTCCCAACTGATCGATGATCGAGTAGCTGTAAATTCAGGAAGAAAGTACACCGAGAAAGTTGTGGGACAATAATTTCTTTTAACATACACAAGATTGGTGTTTCCTACACGATGCACAGAACAAATTCTACACCGAATACGAAACTCTGAGAATTTAGAAAACATGTACTTAGGACCATCGGGAACCCAGGTCCAAATTCACCAAGATTGTTACTTAGGGACCACATCTGTTAACTCAAGCAGACACCATTAACCTGACATATATGCCAGTTCCGTTGACCAAACAGAGAGTACTTGAATTTCTTTTACTTCTAGCGAGTAGATGTTTGCATCTCTACTCCCCTTAATGGTAGTTGCATCACGTTAATTTTCTTCGCTGAGAGCGAACACCCATTGATTCGATACTTGGTCATTTCTCCATTTTAGCAAATACACATTGCTTCACTTCTTGAAAACTTATATGTTATACATGCACCTTTTACTACGCATGCGGTCTCATTTCAAACGCTTCATTGAAGTTCAAATATTATATTGCTAAATCTGATTACTGATTTGTGATTCAAATGACCTACATTATTGTAATTGTTGGCTCTTTTGCTATCAAGTCAACACACTCTCTTGAGACTTCTTCCATTTCAAGTCACATTCATGGTTTATTTTTGCTACCATGCCGAGATTCCTTTGTTGATCCGTACAAGTTACGCTGAAACTAAGTTCAATTGCTTGAACTTATTCATTTCGCATATTCAGTTTAAGACGTCATATGATGTATTGAGAGCATCATATTCAAAACAATTGGCAAAGATTCTTTCGTTACGAGTCATAGTAGACTTAGTTACTCTACGGTCCCACTAAATCGTTTGTCGAATTCAACACCTTGCGGTGGAACCTTCACGAAATCGAAGCTTGCACTAATTTGGTTACACACCTCCTACGCGGATCTAATTGTTTATTCATTAACTTTCCCTAAATCCGTCTTGTTTAATTCAATTAAAGCAGTCTCTACACAATTGTGTGTTAAAACAATGGTACATAGATTTATTCCATACCGCAATGTACCTCCTAACGATTCTTTTATAATCAATCGAATGCCTTGCGATACTTATTACTTTTCATCTTCGATCGAAAACAGTGGTTCTTTGATGTTCCGTATTTAATTGGAAACTCTATGACATTGCGTAAATCAAATCTTCAGATTTTCTCAGTACACTTTCATTTGATTTCAAACACGGTGAACCTGTTCAGTCACCACTATTATTGAACTATGTCATTTCAAACTTGCAGCTTGTGCTAATCATGGTTAACCGTTTCACACAAAACTACATATACTTTTGTTTGACTTGTCATTTAAACATTCCTGATGCAACTATGAATCAAGACAATGATACACCAGGTTCGCTGGTACTTCATTCGGTGTATTTTCGCAAATCAAAAATGTCAACACGCTAAACCTTACCATCCATTTACTCGGGAGTTGGCAGATCATCCTACTATTACATTTGAGTTGTTAATTTTGAATTCATATAGCAGATGCTATGGTTTGTGAAAACTCGTTTACTTATTGCGATCGATCGTCTGAGGATCCTATTGGTCAAAACTCCACTTTTGTGGAACCCCTGTAACTAGATTACACTAGACTATACGTCAATACGTCTTGTATCTTTGACAAGCACATCCTGAAACACACACTATTTAACTGCTGGGTTCTGATTATAGATATCCTTGGATTCGCCTGACTTGAATAAGTTTTGATTCTGTTTCGGGTTACTTACCTCAGTATTATTCATATACATACACGTATGACGAAACCATAAGGAGTTAAGGTAGTACAAATTTCGAGGACGAAATTTTCTTAACGGGGGGAGAATGTGACAACTGTCAAATTTGCATACATCCGTACAATTAATTAATAATAAATTTGTGCTTAATGACTGTGCTTGATTACAACTGTTGATTAAACTGCTTTCTGATTTCTGTTACATACATACATATGCATCACATTTATATTGTCACTCCATTTATTACACGCAAACTTTAGTGACAAACTTGATGCACAAAGCACAGTTAGCACACTGAGCGGATAACCCAAAAAACATGCTGACAATGCCAGCACCTAGACAGACAATGTTTTGAGGCCAGTATGAGCCAGAGACAGGGTACTACACTAGTAGGGAGTGTAGGGAAGTGAGGACCATAAAACTGCGTCACTAGGTGATAGTTATAGTGCCGGGAAGTGCCTAAAACATACTTTAAC
The DNA here is from genome assembly GCA_030545235.1 of Helianthus tuberosus. Classification (NCBI taxonomy): domain Eukaryota; kingdom Viridiplantae; phylum Streptophyta; class Magnoliopsida; order Asterales; family Asteraceae; genus Helianthus; species Helianthus tuberosus. The sequence continues at coordinate 22,618 of JARYGA010047732.1, read as the reverse complement.
TGCAAAATTCTGCACTTTTAAATAAAATTCAGCAATTAGATATGCTAGTAATGTGCAAAAACTTGACAAAATGATCCTAGATACTTTCCAAAGTGTTGGGAATTAAATGTGACACAAAAAGTATTATAAAAGACACATTACGGATTAATTAAGCACTTTAATGGAACAACACCCAACCGAACAACCGGACTTTACCCGAAACACAAAAATATTGCCAAACACATTGTTTTTATTTTTCTGAGCTAGTTATGGTCCCCGAACAACATAACACCACATAAAAATATCTAGAAACCAAACACCTAACTAATACTTACAATTTAACTAGAATCTAACCAACTTAGTTTAAACCTAGCCTACATACCCCCCCCCCCCCCCGCCCCACCTAGTTCACGGTTACAAAGGGGCCACATGGAGATCTTAATTGGATATTCTATTGGATCATGTTCCCTCATACTAGACACATTAACCATTAGATAATTTAGTAAGATGAAATATAAGTAAGTTCATGAGTTAAAGCCTATCATTCCAACACTTCACTTTCTTCTCCTTCTTCCCTTATTACCTACGACCAAGCATCACCCAAACAACATCACCTCCATCTTTCAACATTTATCCATTCTACATGAATCCAAAGGTGTGAGGAGCTAAGTAAGCAAGCTTGGAGCGTTCGGAAGTTCAAGGACCTCTCTCGTTTTCTTTTAACCACCACATTTTTTCACTTGAACTCTCCTAGCTTTGTGCTAGTGGTAAGCACTTAGATCCTTGTATCTTACTTGTTATTTAAGTGGTTAATGATGTTTAAAGATCAAAAACATAAGAACTCTAAAGAACCTTAAACAAAGTCTTGAACATCAACTAACGTATGATAAAGTAGTAAATGATGATGAAATCATGATAAATCTGAATTAATTAAACCATGACCAGCTGTAAACGACTTATGGTCTGATGTTAATCGTATTAGAAAGTATGGCGATCGTATGTGTGCGTTTTAGTAACATTTAACCTATAAACAGCTTGCTGATTTGCATTTTTAGCCACTTTCAACTGGCTGTAAACAGGTCAATACTTAATGAAAAACTGATTTTCTTGAGTTTATAACGTGTTATTATGAAATACGGTTCTAATGGCACTGGAATCTTAATTTTTGGACTTCGTTTGCTATTTTTAAAGGGTCGTTTTCTAACGGCAACTAAAGCTGCATTTTTACTGCTGAAAATATGTGTTATGTTTTTCATCATAACTTGAAATTGGGGTAGGATTAGGTCATGAAATTTGTACTGTAGATGAATACCGATGTATTTGTAATTCTCTCACTGGAATTTCATAAATCGGACTCTCGATGAATTTTAAATAAATTATTCCGCGGATTGCAGTCAGAAAAAGATAAATCTGATTTCAGTCCGGAAAATGATTTTCTATAAAATATTGGTGATGATTTGGACCCCGATATTTTTACACAATAATATTTAGATCGTTTAAAACATTCTGTAAAAAAATTGGGAATTTTTGGAATAAGATAACTATTTTATTAAAATGCCCGAAAACAGCCCAGTTTTGTATATTAAAACTGAAATGATAAAAGTAGTATTTTGCACGTCTAAATGTCGGGTTGGTTATTTGAGAACAATCTAATGTGTTAAATGTTAAAGAAAATGATATGCTATTTATCATGGACACCTCCATTTACAAAGGAGACTATGGCGAAATTTTCTGAAAATCCTAGCACTTAGAAAATATTTTCTATATAAGGGTTTACAAGTGTATTTTAGACTATGTTTTTCAAATACAAACCTCGCCATAATTTTTGTAACAAAATACAAAGTGTCGGAGGTGGGTTTTCGTAAACAAAAGCGGATAAATATATATTTAGAATATATATTTATTACTAAAACGCTTGTGTGAATATTTGTTTGATTTGTGAACTAGTTATGTTATTTAGGGCAAGATATACCAATACAAGGATACGAATCCACAAGTATGAAATACTCCCATCCTTGGGAAGGAAATACGAATAACAACACTTGAGAAATATTATTACAAAAATATTGAAGACACTTTAAAACGTAAGGCACTAATCAATACTAAGACAAGGCACGACCCGTTCGTCTAATAGACGTTAGACCATTGTAGGTAGTCGTGTTTGCCGCGGAGATTTGGGTTACAAGTATGAAGACTCAATACAGTGAGTTCATGTCCCACCTTTTCTCTTAACTGTTTTTAGTTTTATACTTCGGGGGTGAAATACATGTTACTATTATTACAGACTTTTATATACATGGTATGGTTAGCTTAAGGAGGGTTTACTACTTAGATCATGTGAGTGGGTAGGTGGAACTTGAGGCCATTAATCCTTATTGTAGGACTGAGGGACATGAGTGATAGATCTATTTGGGTGTAGCGAGCCCCACTCCTGAGTCCGCTGAGTGGACCAGGCGGTGACTATGTGCCCGACGCACAAATTTGCTAGGTTTGAGTCTTCCTGCATCACTTCACACATATCATTGGCTTTGCAACCCAATGGTGATCTCTTTTTCCTTAATTGCTACATACCAGGGATTTTCATACATACAGACACATTACAAAGGTTTATACATACTCACTTACACATGAACTCGGTCAACTTTATGTTGATTTTTCAAACTACATGTATTTCAGGGATTTTGTAAATTTGATCTGGCGGGCGTTGGAGTTTTTAAGTTGCGTTGTGAATAAAGATGTCATCCAAGTCATTAGGGTTTAGGAGACGTATCTTAATCCTGGACGAGATACGTGGTCCTAAACTCGGGTTTGTTTTAAAATCTTTTGCTGAGTCTTTTTGAACTCCTTAAAACATGTTATGGTTTGTAACTTGAATTTGGTATTGACATTTCAGAAAATTATGTTGTACTACTTTTAAACTTAAATTAATGGATGTGCATCTACTGATTTTATCATATAGTGTTGTTATGATCGTATGCAATGGTATTAAGAAGTCACACCAATAATCACGCTTCCGCAAAAGTCAGGGTGTGACACCCCATGGTCGTTATGGCCGAGAACCGACGAGGTTTAGTGGGTCACTCAATGGAACATGCCCATTTTCGGGTGGATTTGGCGGTGTCTGGTTGGGTGTGGTGAAGTGGCAGTGCTAGGTGACACTATAGCAGAGGTGGTGGTGCTCGGCGAAGTGACGACGGTGCATGGTGGGTCAGATCCTACTTACGAATGATGGTTGTTTGGTACTCTAGGTAAGAACTGATGCGTCGTTTCATTTTGCCAGTTAACCATCTCATTTGTCACACCCTCATTTTCCACTATGCGGAGTATTACCGCGAGGAGTGCGACTGACCGAATCATGCCACCAATCATATTGAACATTCAAGATAAGTAAAGTAAGACCATATTACAAATATGATTAATGACATCACTTTTAAGTCTAACCATCACCACTAATATGATTTGTGACAAAACATTTAAAATCTCAAAACATAGTTTAGGTAATTACGGAAGCATAAAGTACAAAAATCCCATTAATAGTTTAAAACATAAGTTTCAAAATAAGAACCCAACAACGGTTCTAAAACGACCACTACACCCCTCCGAGCAGACTCTAGGGCAACACCTAAGGACCTGCAAGCATGCAATAGTATGTCAACATAAAGTTGGCGAGTTCACGGTTGAAAATGTTTTACTTGTTTTATCCAAAAACATAAGTTAATAAGTTACCAGGTTATAAAACATGTCATGGGGAGCTAGCCCATCGTTAAGCTACTAAACTGTGTGGTATTGAAACTGAGACTGTAGTGTTGTTTGCCCCAGATCAATGTCTATCATCATTGATTGGTTCTAAGGCATAGTAGTTCACTTCCGTCCTCAAAAGGCTCGGTGTGAGGTTTTCAAACCTAATAGCACTATCAACTAATATCCTGTTCGCCATGCCAGGCGACTAATCGATATAAGTGTATGGGGACATTCATGATAGAGTTTCGTTTAGTCCGCTAGAGACATGAATTATAGATATCGTTTAATTACTATTCCGTTACCTCAGAATATTAGGTTCCCAATCCACCGGGAATACATGCTTTAGTGTTAGTGTGAACGCACTTTTGCTTTGCTCGGTAGATAAATTATTTGTCCTAAGTTGGTCAACCACGTCCTATTATGGTTACCAACATTAGGTTCGTATAGATGTAAGTCACGTATTCTATACACGTATTTAATCAGGTAACATATAATTAACACCCATCATATATTATGCATGTTATACTAGCTAGATACTTATACACAACAAACCCATAGATGAGACAGTTAATTGTGCGGCCTATTACAGGTGTACGACCTAATATCTGTTACTGTGCGGCCCACTTGTCAAGTGTGCGGTACACATAGGAGTGTGCGGTCAATTGACAAGTGTGTGGTCATGCTTGTAAAGGTTATACACTGCGCATTGGTGATTTGTACATAAGGGATGTGCGGCCCTATTGAGTGTGTGACTCAACTTAGATCCCTTGTACATTGTGCACCAAGAATTGTACTGCCAGAAGTGTGCGGGCTATTGTGTGCGACCTTGCAGCAGTACCTTGCACGTAGTGCAGTAGTGGTTGTACACTCAGGAGTGTGTGACCACTGATGTGTGCAATGTACTGTGTGTATATTGTACATCAAGCAGCTAATGTTGTACATTCTTAGTGTGTGACATGATTCACAATAAATAGTTTATCAAAATTAAAACAGTTCAAAGGCACAGATCTTTACACTAATCTATGAATCATAAATCACCAACTGATCATTCTCGTATTCATTTAACATTTATCAAAACATGATTTATCATACCAGCCCTAGTCTTTATACGAACAGATCTGTATTCTTTTTATCCAGAATCGTATAAACAGATTTGTGAACACCTTATCACAAGGTCATTATTCAAGAACACACTTATCAGGAAATCATCATTTAAACGTACCTAGGTTTTCTTACATCATCAACATTCTTCAACTAGAATTGATACTTTGCAAGCATATAGAAATCTTAACATCATCTATGAACCAACCAAATATGATAAGATCACTCTTAAATCAAACAGTGATTCGTACTAAATCGTTCCTAAACATTTCCTTGCACACCGTCATTTAAACAATTTGTGAATCATCATACATATGAGATTTTAGCATCCAAAAATCATTGTCTCTTTGCAACACACATAAACCCTAGTTCTTCTATCACATTATGAATCTTTCCTAGTTATGTTCATACAAGGAGTTCATCAAAGCTCATATTTACAATAACCAAGAACATCAGTTCATCATTCATCTTTTGTTTAATCATTTAGTGAAGAATCAAGTGAAAATACACACTTTTACAAGCAATAAAATCATCAAACAATCATGGTTACCAACCTGGAATGTGAGATAGAAATTGTGTGAAAGATTAGAGGAGTTCTTCAAATGAGATGGTAATCTTCAAAGGGAAAGATTCTGCTATGCGCCGGAAATCAGAAAAAGGAAACGAAGGATCTTGCTGAAATGTAGGAGGGAATGCTTGCTGAATTCGAGGAGAATGTTTCTAAAAGGGGTCAGCCGTCAAGGAATGTTTTGGGAAAGGGTGTTAGGGTTTTGGCTGATGTGAGTATATATATACTCACACAAAGATGTCGCACACTCAATAAATGGTGTCCAGCTATCAAGATGTCGCACACATATGCTTGGTGTGTGTGCGGTCTTGATTTAATAAAGAGGGTGCGATCCATATTGGGGTTGATTGTGGGTTTGGGGTTTGGGCCTGAGTTAAGGGTACGGGCAAGAGAGAGTGTGCGACCAATTATAATTCCTAACAAGTTCTCATATCTAACACACATAAGTGTGCGGTTGAATTTGATTATTATATTCTTTAATAAAAAACATAATATTCACATATTTCACATAATAATTCTTATCTATTAATTTAACAGGATTATAACGTAAGTGGAACGTAAAAGAAATGATACAGATTTAAAGGAGAAATGTACGAGTTATCACATTATCCTCAAGTTGAAAGAAATTTCATCCCGAAAATTAGCATGCGGTTACTGAACAAGCTAAGTGTTTTCGCGGGGTGTGATATTATTGTCACACCCCAACCGATGGCGGAAACATCGGGGCATGGCAATGAGCGAAACAGATCGTCCAAGAGAATCCATAACAACTATTAATGACAATATATTTAACGTTAATATCCCATACTACTAACATATAAAGTAATAACAGTCATTACAGATAGCGTGTCTCAAAAGCAAATACTATTCCGACAACTCAGATTTATTTAGTGGAGTTTCTAGACTTCCTACTTGATTCATCATAGCATAGCATAGCATCCGATCAACCTGTCACATACGTTAAAATAAAGTCAATACATAAAATGTAAAGGTGAGTACACAAGTTTGCATAGCATATAGTAGAGAAAAGCGTTTACGCATAACCAACATGTATCATGTAACGGGCGATGCATGTAACTATTTAACAATGAAACAACTTAACCACGAGACTGCGTTGTAGATTATGCGCGACACATGTCCAGCGGACACATGAAGTAAAGTGATGTGATCCCTAGCAACCCCTGTCCACGACAGGTGCTGAGTCCAAACTATAGTACTATCATTGCTAGAGGCGGTATAGTGTAACACTGTATAAGCATAGTAACAAGCATTCATAGATCACGTATAACATGTGGGAGCGGTTAGCGTTATAAAGTGTTTGTGTGGTGTGTTGTTGTGTTTTGATAGAGAACGTATGTAACACCCAAAGTGCATTAAAAGAAAATGGGTTCGTGTATACTCACTGTGACATTTGTGTCTGAAATCATTGTAAACAGTTCAGTTATCAATAAAACGAACTTATTTGATCCCAATATCTGTTTGTTTATGTTTGACATTTTTCATGTTTTGACTTTTGTTCAATTTCAAACCCTACATCGCTTTCTAGAGAATTATAAGCAAATTGGGGCGTAAACATAATCAGTTTAACGTGAAAAATACTCCGGAACATCAACATATGCTTAACATACCTTAAATAACCCTTACATAACTTAGAAATAAGTTTTGAAGGCTTTGGTATGGCAAAAACAAGTTAATTCGCTTACAAGGACTAAACTTGACAAACTGCGAAAGTATGCCAATTTGAACTGTAACAGACATTCCGGAACATGACCATAAGTTAAACACACCTTAAATATCCTTTATATAGCTTAGAAATAGGCTTTGAGGGGTTCAGTGTGCTAAAATAAACTTTTGGGTCATTCAGGGACTAAAAGCGTCAAAAAGTGCATAAGTTTGCATTTTTGTGCATAACTTACGTTCTGAATACATCCGGACATCCAAAAATTTATGTAAACACTAAAATATTTTATTTTAGTTTTTGGCATAAGAAAAATCCATTCGTCACACAATTTGGATCGTTTTTCGCGCTTATGCGCATTCCGTCGTAATTAAGCGAACATCGCGATCGTACGACCAAACGAACCAACATCCGGCATATTTTTTAGCATGTTTCATGTCCACAATGTTTAGGCATCCTTGTGGAGCCTTTAAAATGATTTAACGGGCTTCAAACGTGTGGAAAATGGACTGAAACATGTGCAGGGACCTAATCTGCCATTTCTGCAGAAAGGGGGGCTAGGCGTCACGCGAGGCCCTTTCAGATCAGCAAAAGCTGTTTTAACAGCTGTTATGCCCTCTAAACTCAATTCCACTTGTTTGTTCCTGATCATGGGGGGAAAATATGATGCACATGGGGTTACCAACAAGTGTAGGGACAAGATCAAAGCACGGTATTCGAGGAACGATCCTAACGGTTCCAAGAATCCTATAAATACCCCTTGATTCACAACTCAAAACCCCCCCTCACCTCCACCTTCTCACCACCACTCCCCTTTGAAATCTGAGTTTTTCTCTAAGTGGTTGTGTTCATACACTTCCTACCTGAGATTACTTGGAGATCAAAGCTTTCGGGGACCCTTTGTAAGTGTTCTTTCGTTCTTTTCATTCGTTTTAGCGTTAAAGTCAAACTTTGTTTGACTTTCTGCGTTGACCAGTTTATGGTCAATGCGAAGTTCGTTTGAACTTCATAACGTGAGCGTGATCACGATGGTTATAGTCCCTAGTGACTATACCTACTGATTACCACGTTATCTAGGCTCAGTGACGAGTCGTAGTTTCGGCCAAAATGCGCATTCTTGCGTATTTTGTAACCAAACTACTCATAGGTATCAAAACCGTTTGTTTTGATACCAAACCTGTTTCTAAACTTAGTTAAGCATGTTTTAACATGCTTAGCTCGTCACTTTTAGTTTAGTGCTTATATAGGGTCGTAAGGTAAGCGGTCTAAACAATCGCTTATACTTTCGAACCCGACCCATTTGGTCGATCATTAGGATCCGACCAAACACATTAGGTGACCATAGTTGTATAGGGAATAACCTTCCGAGGTTATACCTTATGGTCACATCGTTTGAGTAGTTGTATGATAGGTAGTATATATGCCTTAGGTAAATTACCAAAATGCCCTTTGAACGCCAAAATTCATTTTAAGCTTATGTAACATAACTTATTGTATCTAAACTGATTTGGTAACAATATTAGACACGTTAAGGCATATTTTACTTATCATAGGACTAGTTAGGCATTCCGAACGCGTTTTACGCGAACGACGCGTTAAAGTAGCATAAGCTACCTAAACGGGTCGTAATGGGTCGTAAGCACTTAGGTTAGGTTTCATTGTAGTATGTAGGCTTTGTTAAACCACATTACATGAGTTCCCATACTCATTTGGTTTACAAGTCCTCATTCTATCCAATCCTCCGATTTAGGTCCGGTATATTAACATAGTTACCTATATTAGGTGCCGTTTGATATCCGTGATCTCTAGCATTGTTTGGTTGTTACTCAAGGACTACTAAGCAATCTCAAGTGAGTACATAGACCCCTCTTTTACTATTTTCCAAACTGTTTTGGGGTGAAACACTTGTGCCTACTTGTTACTTTCATGCTTTCCATGTTTTCACATCATATACTTGCTATGTTCATTAGTACATTTATAGTACATGATTTACATTACATTTCATGCTATGTATGTCCATTGTGTGCATACTTAGTACATCGTTTTACATTACATTTCATGCTATGTATGTCCATTGTGTGCACACTTAGTACATCGTTTTACATTACATTTCATGCTATGTATGTCCATTGCGTGCATATTTAGTACATCGTTTTACATTACATTTCATGCTAGGTATGTCCATTGTGTGCATACTTGGTACATTGTTTTCATATAACATGTTTACATTTGCTATAACATTTGGTTTGCACAAACGGGACTTATATACGTTCATTAACATTAGCTATGCCGCTCGGTAGTAAGTAATGGTACCATAGGACTTGACAAATCCCATTCCTGACATCCCGGGTTTGTTTGGATGTAAGGAATGACTGAATCCGAAAACATTTCTTTTGATAACTTTGACTAAAAGGGTTATCCGACTGTCTCAAGGCTTGAATGTATGCGTTAACTTACCACATAAATGTTAGTATCAATAAAACATGCATTTACTTTGCAAAACATAAACTTTTTGATATATTCAAAATACTTTGTTTTGTACATTTCTACATATGGTTTATGTGACAATACTTTACTTACAATACGTAACATTTGTTACACATTACTTGACTACTTTTGGACTTTTTAACATTTGACATGGCTTATACAAGGACTTTTTGACAATTGGTTTAAACATGGACTTTATACATTGGTGGTTTGTTTAAGTGATTTAAGTAACGAGACGTGTGTAATATGATACAAGCATGGTGGATACGCCGCTGGTACTTCCTATATATAAGTACTTGTATGGTATTACATATCGTAGCGTTATTTGAATCATTTCAATTTAGACATATAACATTTTATACAAATAACATATCTTTCACAAGACATTGCTTTACAAACAACTTATTTTATACAACTCATTTTACTTGGTTATTCATTTAACCATGTATTATTCTTTTATGTATACATATCATCTGATCTTATCGCTTTTTAAATGATTTACAAAACAAAACAATTTACAAGGTTCATGACTAAATTTTATTAAACATTTTCTTAAACTTAAGTCATGAATCCTATTTTCACAAAACCTATGTATCTCACAGGCATTTTTATGCTGACGTACCTATTTTCACATGTGTTTTCAGGAGCTGTCGCTTAGGATGATGATCGTGACACTAGGGCGGACCTGTGCCTTAGAGACTTAAAATAAAGATAGAACTAGTTTAATTATGTTCTGAACTCTTTATTTCCTGTTTTGAGACAATGTAACTCGCTTGTTTGTTAAATAAAATATAACTTTGTATGCCATGGTTGTGAAACAATAATTCTGTTACAACACTCCGCGACGTTTCCGCCACGATTTGATGTTCTACGTGGTCGGGGTGTGACACTCACAGTGCGTGTTTAGCTAGTAAACACAGACTTGGATTGAAGGGAGTGCGTTGGAGTTAGCCTGAGCATAGAACAGTAGCGTAAGCGTTGAATAGCGTGTAAACAGAATGTCGAATGTGCTAAGTGTCGAATGGTGATTCGAACGGATGAGTACTCATTCGAGCGGATGGTCATCTGAACGGATGGTTATCCGAGCTGATGACCATTCGAACGGATGGCCATTCGAATGAGGTGTTTGTTTGTAAAATTGTTAAAGTTTGTAGTTTAATCAAATTGTGTTGAACAAGGATTAGTATAAGTGGCAGGTTACCTAGTCGGATGGTCATTCGATTGGATGTTCATCTGATCGGATGGCCACTCGAGTGGGCAATCTGTTATGTGAAAATTTGTAAATTTTCTAATTAAAAAGTTGAAGTTTAACAGAGACGGCGTGATGACGTGTCGAACAACGGAAACTCACCAAGTCCAACTCATTCGATTGAGTGGTCTCAGCCCATTCGTTCGGACTCACTGTTCATGGTGGAGTTTCATGTTCAACCCGTTAATCGGTCATCTCTCCGGTGGAAATCTGTTTCAAGCCGGCTCTCAACTAGAAGATGAGTAGAGAGTTTGAATGAGTCCAAGTTCCATCGGTTTTGAGTAGAAAAGTGAAGAAAAGTTGAAAACAGTTGAATTGTGTTGGAACCTTGTTGAGATTCGTGTTAAAACATGTGAAATCTTTCAGATCTAGAGCCATTCTCTATCAAATGGTGTTCCTTAATCGTGTACCGGAGCAAAACGGTGGAAACCACCTTCAAGAGGTCTAAATCAGCGATTTCTGAGAAAAAGTGAGTGTTCGTGTGTGATTTTGATAGAGAAGATGATGTGGCAGTGATTAGTGATGATGATTGTACAAGATTTGAGGGGAAATACTTACAAAATAGCCTTGGATCGCGTTTAAAAGTGACTAAGAGCGACTGGTGTGTGTGTGGTCGGATGGAGACGCCAAATTAGTGAAAGGGACGTGTGGGTACTATTTATAGTGTGAGAGGGGGAGTTAAGGTGGTGCAAGATGTGAGGTGTCGGATGGCTTGCCGGTCGATTGACCTTTCGGTCGGATGGCCATCCGGTCGGATGGCCATCCGGTCGGATGGTCATCCGAGAGGATGTCCATTCAATCGGTTGTCCATTCAATCAGCCGAGTTGTGTGAGTTGGTTTTCCCACTTTCGTTTTGTTTGTTAAGCGTTGCGTTTAATCGAGTTGTGAGTAAGCGTTGCGTTAAGATAACCACATAACATTTAAACAAGTAATTACACATCTAACACATAATAACTAAAATGCATAAAGGTAAATCCGCATTTCGAGTTTGCGTTGAAGTAGCGTTTAGTCTAAACAAGCAATGTGACATGCGATAAAATATGTTAAATAGTAAGCGTCATAGACTGCGTTAAATGCGAATACTGCGTTTTGAATAAGTGTTGTAATAAGCGTTTAAAAGGCGTGTTGAAAACATAGTTTAAACCCTTTAGCGTTAATTGAAATCTCGAGAGTACAAGCAATTAAGCAAGAAATGACACATACAAGTAATGACCCGGAAAGTCGGGTTGTTACAGCCTTCCCTACTTTAGGGAATTTCGTCCCGAAATTAAGGCGCAGGTGTAACGAAGAGTTGTTGATATTTAGCTTTCATATCACTTTCGAGTTCCCAAGTGAACTCGGCGCCGCGTTTGCCTTCCCACCGAACCTTCACTATAGGAATGCGAGAGCGTCGGAGTTTCTTGGTCTCTTGGTCCATGATTTCTACTGGATTTTCCACAAAGTGTAGGGTTTCGTTCACTTGCAAATCCTCGAGAGGGACATGTAGGTTTTCTTCAGCTAGACACTTCTTGAGGTTCGAGACGTGGAAGGTCGGGTGTACGTTACTGAGTTCCTCCGGTAATTCGAGTCGGTAGGCCACTTTGCCAATTCTTTCCAGAATCTTAAAGGGACCCACGTATCGTGGCACTAGCTTTCCTTTCTTGCCGAATCGGATCACCCCCTTCCAAGGTGAGACCTTTAGGAGTACGTGATCACCAACTTCAAACTCAAGGGGCTTGCGGCATTTATCGACGTAACTCTTTTGACGATTCTGAGCTTTCAAGTGATTGTCTCGTATCTGAAGGATCTTGTCAGTCATCTCTTGTATTAACTCGGGACCGGTGTTTTGAGCGTCTCCGATCTCGTGCCATACAATAGGCGATCGACATTTTCTTCTATATAATGCCTCAAAGGCTGCTATCTGAATACTAGCGTGATAACTGTTGTTGTACGAGAATTCGACTAAAGGTAAATGCGAATCCCAATTACCACCAAAATCTATAATGCACGAACGAAGCATGTCTTCAAAGGTGCGAATCGTGCGTTCGGTCTGACCGTCGGTCTGGGGATGAAAAGCGGTACTGAGATTAAGAGTCATACCAAGAGCGGACTGAAAAGTCTCCCAAAGGTGTGAGGTAAATCGACCATCGCGGTCAGAGATGATGTCACGAGGCGTCCCATGTCGACAAATGACTTCGTTGGTATAGATTCGTGCTAATCGTTCAACCTTATAGTCTTCTCGTATCGGTAGAAAGTGAGTGAATTTTGTAAGACGATCAACGATAACCCAAATGCTATCGTGACCTGATGGCGTGCGAGGGAGTTTCGTAATGAACTCCATAGCTATACTCTCCCATTTCCACATCGGGATCTCGGGTTGTTCGAGTAAGCCAGAGGGTCGTTGGTGTTCGGCCTTGACTTTTGAACAAGTTAGGCATTTCGAAACATAGAGAGTGATATCCTTCTTCATTCCTGGCCACCAATACCTGGCACGCAGGTCATGGTACATTTTTCGGCACCGGAATGAATGGAATATCGAGACTTATTGGCTTTAGTCAGCAAAATCTCTCGGAGATTATTGCGACTAGGAATCCAAATGTGGTCGGGATAGTGAAAGATACCATTCGGTTTATTCACTAATTGATTTTCGGTTCCAAGTATTCTTTCTTCCTTCAAGGTGTTCTCGAGAAAACAGGCTTGTTGAGCGTCGCGAATGAGGGCTTCGAGGTCATGTTGGGCTTGCATATTACAAACACTATGTAAATAGCTTCGTCGGCTAAGAGCATCGGCAACGACGTTTGCTTTTCATGGATGGTAACGTATCTCACAGTCGTAGTCGTTGAGAAGTTCGACCCATCTGCGTTGGCACATATTCAGTTCTTTCTGGTTCAAGATGTGTTGTAGGCTTTTATGGTCGGTGAAGACCGTACACTTAGTATCATAAAGGTAGTGTCGCCAAATCTTTAACGCAAAAACAACTGCACCAAGTTCGAGATCGTGGGTTGTGTAGTTCTTCTCATGGACTTTGAGCTGGCGAGACGCGTACGCGATAACCTTGTCTCGTTTCATAAGAACACAACCAAGACCTAGGTTAGAGGCATCGCAATAAACAACAAAGTCATCGTTTCCATCGTGTAGCGCGAGTACGAGAGCGTCGCAAAGCATACGCTTGAGATTTTGAAAGGCATCCTCTTGTTCGGTTCCCCAAACGAAAGGCTTGTCTTTATTCATTAGAGAGGTGAGAGGAACGACGATTTTAGAGAAATCAACGATAAATCGACGGTAATAACTCGCCAATCCGAGAAAAGAACAAACTTCGGACGGGGTTTTTGGTGTAATCCAACTCTTAACTGCTTCAATCTTTACAGGATCGATGTGAATACCTCGACTGTTGACGATGTGACCGAGGAATTGAACCTACTCGAGCCAAAATTCACACTTGGAGAACTTGCGCGTGTTCGGCTTTTGACTTCGAATAGATAAGGATATCATCGATAAACACGATAACGAAGCGATCAAGAAAGGGTTTACACACATGGTTCATCAAATCCATGAAGACCGCGGGTGCGTTTGTAAGACAAAAGGGCATGACCACGAATTCATAATGGCCACAGCGGGTGCGAAAAGCGGTTTTGGGGATATCTTCCTCCTGAATTCGTAGTTGATGAAAACCAGAGCGTAAATCGATCTTAGAGAAACACGTAGCGCCTTGCAATTGATTAAATAAATCGTTGATTCGAGGTAAGGGGTAGCGATTCTTGATGGTAAGATTGTTGAGTTCCCTATAATCGATGCACATTCGGAACGATCCATCCTTCTTTTTTCACGAAAAGGACAGGCGTGCCCCATGGAGAAGTGCTAGGGCGTATGAAGCCTTATCAAGTAATTCCTGTAGTTGGCTAGAAAGGTCTCGCATTTCGAATGGTGCGAGGCAGTAAGGAGCCTTAGCGACAGGGTTAGCTCCAGGAATGAGGTCGATACGAAAATCGATATCACGAGTTGGGGGTAGACCGGGTAAATCATCAGGAAAGACATTAGGAAAATCACGAACCACAAGTACCTTTTCCATCGGCTTCTTTTCCTTCTCCGATACTACGATGTGTGCTAACATAGCCATGTATTCCTTTCAGAGATACTTGCTTGCTTGAATGCATGACATAAGTTTCAGTTCTTTCGAGGATACTTTGCCATAAACACAGATTTGGTCGCCATTAGCAAGAGAAAAACGAATCCTCTTTTCGAAGCAAACAAATTCGGCACAATTTTCGCGAAGAAAATCCATACCTACTATGATATAGAAACCACCAAGTTGCATCGGAATGAGATCGATCAGGAAGATGTGGTTGTTGAGCTCGAGAGTATAATAACGAAGAACGGAACTGATGGTGACGGTTCTTCCGGTGGCAATTTTACGTCGAACGTCATTGGGAGGTTAGCGCGTTTACGGTTTAGGAGCTTTTCGAATTCAAATGACACAAAACAGTTATCGGCTCCAGTATCAAATAAACACGAAGCATAAATACCGTTAACAAGGAACGTACCATTGACAACATTGTTGTCAGTCTAAGCCTGGCGGACGTTGATATTGAAAGTTCTTCCGCGGGTTGCTTGTGGTGGTTGCTGCTGCTGCTGCTGTTGTTGCGGAGGTTGCTGCTGCGGTTCTTGTTTCACAACTCGATTCGGGCAGACATTAGCAAAGTGATTCGGGTCACCACAAGCGTAGCAAGCTCGTGCATGAACAGCGGGTGCAGGAGCTTCTTGGCTGACCTGGGGAGCAGGCAGTGGAGCTGGTGGTGCGGGAAGAGCTTGAACAGCTTGTTGGCGTGGGCATGAACAGAAATGAGGAGTAAAGTGTCCATAAATATTGCAGTTGGCACAGAAACGACAATTCACCCCTTCCGGGTGATGGTAGGTGCAAGTGGGGCAGAGAGGATGAACACCAGTATACGCACGCTTAGCAGGAGATGCATTGGTAACAGGTTCTATCACTTGGCGGTTCTAGTTGGGTTGTACGGGTACAGCGTTGAGAGGAGCGGCGGTATTAGCATAGTTCTTGTTGTTGTTACCCTTGTGCTTGCGATTTTGACATGAAGACTTTGAAACTTGTGATGTTGTAGTGTCGGTAGCGGGAGTAGCACTTGCTTGATTGAGGCTCTTGGTTGAGGTCTTGAAATAACCAGCCAAAACTCGCTTGTCATTGATCTCAGCCGTGAGTTGGTAGGTTTCCTCAATCGTAGCAGGTTTAGCTGCTTGAACCAAGTCAGCTACATAGTCGGGTAGAGCGCGGATGTATTTCTTGATTGTCATATCAGGTGTTGCCACCTGGCTAGGACAGATGATACTGAGCTGCTTGAAGCGAGCGGTGACACCAGCGTTGTCACCTCCATCTTGTTTGATATGCAAGAATTCATTCTCCAACTTTTGAACCTCATGAGGAGGACATAACTATCATAAGCTCTCTGAGTTCCTCCCAAGAAAGACCATAAGCTGAATCATTACCGCACCTGTTGCGCTCAGCAGTCCACCAGTCCACAGCCCTGGACTGAAAAACTCCAGTAGCATTAGCAGTACGCAGATTTTCTGGGCATCCGCTTTGCCTGAAGGTGACTTTGATAGAGTCAAACCACTGGAACATAGCACTGGGTCCATCTTCACCCGTGAAGTTAGCAGGACCGCAGGCCTTGAATTGCTTAAAGCTGAAAGGAGCTTTCGGAGAGTCGCTCTTCGATTCGACAGCCGATTTGCTGCTGACCTCGTTGATCTTACTGACGATCTGAGGTATGACTTTAGCCATTTCCTTGGCTACGAGAGAAGCGATACGCTTGTCAGCCTTGCTCGTCTGAGCATTTCGGCGAGTGTGAGATCCAAGGGAAGACATTGTCTGCAGTAGACATCGTCATGTGATTTAGACGAGATTCGATTGTATTGGGTTTAGTTTTGAGAAAATTTAGTGTTTAACCACCATACTTATTATTATTATTAGGTAAAGCATCAGGAACACGTCGGCACATAAACACATAGGCACATAATCACGTAAGCACATAAGCACATAGGCATGTAGGAGCACATAATCCACGTAAGCACATATTTTGCACGTATTCACCTACATAATTTGCACGTATTCACCTATCTTTCAAGTTTCATGAAGCGCGTTCGAGAGCTATGCGCGGTGTTGCGTATCACTTTTCAAAACCCGATCTCTAGATTGCGTGTAGCGAGTATCATAAGCGAGTAGTATAAGCGAGTAGTATAGCGAGTATCATAAGCGAGGATCGTACGAGAGTTCTTAGTTTGGGTTGCGATTAGTTAGCGTTTGAGATTCGATAGCTGTGCAGGTTGTGTGCGTTTAGTAAAGCGATGAGCGGAAAAGCGAATAATATCTCCAAAATCGAAACATTAAACATATAAACACATAAACACATAAAATCGATAGCGCATAAAATCCACGGCTACGAGCTCAGAATCGAAATAGAGTGTGCCCTGGGTGTTAGGCATCGACTACCCAGAGTGATTCAATTATTCACAACGACCTTGAGTACACGCTTTGGCCTAATAGACTGTGCTCTCGCTGAGACACGGAAAATGGCACTGATCCTTCCAGTCACTACGCGATTCAAGTCGTTGGAATCCATCGAGACTTTGGTGAGAGTTTGTAAAATCAAAGTAGAGAGTGGAACAAGTCATTAAGATGCGGGTTTCACCCCTAACTAAACAACTTCGTTCCTGAAGGTGTGGCAAAACCACGAGATAGAGAGGGAGAATTTTGTCGAGGTATGGATGTCACTCCTAACTCAACGAAGATTCTCGTGTTGAGAGTAAAAATTACGTGTGTATTGTGTCAGCCTTAGGAAAGGCAAAATAGTTTTGAACCTTAGGAAAGGTTCCTTCGTGCGAAGCTGTAGTGTGCGGTGTTCGCGCAAAGATGTAGTTTTTGCGAGTTCGAACGAGAGTAACAAAAGTAGGCTCGTGCAGAACCCCTACTGGGTTCGCACAAAGCGGGTCTGTTGGTACTTAGACTATAGACTAGGTCAATCCTAAGACATGACTGTAACATCTGTGCTTGTAATCATTGTAAACAGTTCAGTTATCAATAAAGCAATGTTATTTGATCCCAATGTTTGTTTGGTTGTGTTTTACATTTTTCATGTTTTGACTTTTATTCAATTTCAAACTCTATATCGCTTTCTGGAGAGTTATACGCAAACTGATGCGTAAACGTAATCAGTTTAATGCGAAAAATACTCCGGAACATCAACATATACTTAACATACCTTAAATAACCTTTACATAACTTAGAAATAAGTTTTGAAGGCTTTGGTATGTCAAAAACAAGTTAATTCGCTTACAGGGACTAAATATGACAAACTGCGAAAGTATGTCAATTTGAACTGTAACGAACATTCCGGAACATGACCATAAGTTAAACACACCTTAAATATCCTTTATATAGCTTAGAAATAGGCTTTGAGGGGTTCGGTGTGCTAAAATAAAACTTTTGGGTCATTCAGGGACTAAAAGTGTCAAAAAGTGCATAAGTTTGCATTTTCGTGCATAACTTACGTTCTGAATACATCCGGACATCCAAAAATTTATGTAAGCACTAAAATATTTTATTTTAGTGTTCGGCATAAGAAAAATCCATTCGTCGCGTCATTTGGATCGTTTTTCGCGCTTGTGCGCATTTCGTCGTAATTAAGCGAACATCGCGTTCGTACGGCCAAACGAACCAACCTCCGACATATTTTTGAGCATGTTTCATGTACAAAAAGTTTAGGCATCATTTTAGGGCCTTAAAGTTGGCTTTACGGGCCTTAGAAGTGTTGGAAATGGCCTTAAACACATGCAGGGACTGAAACTGTCATTTCTGAAACATGTTGGCTGATCAGGCAGGCCAGGCGGCCCGCATTATACTTGTCTGATCCTGAAAGTGGGCCGCGTCCGACTATCAGACCAGATTCAGTGTTTTTAACAGCAGATTGCAGCTGTTTGATTCTCACCCACACATTCTCAATTGCTTAGTCAGCTGATAAGGATCATTTTTAGCTACCATAAGGTTCCGACACTTGTACGGATGCGATTAAAGCACGGTTTCCCATGAAACGATCTTAACGGTGGACCGAAAACTATATATACCCCATCCCCATTGCTTCAAAACCATTAGAATTTTGATTTGAGAAACTCTAAGTTGAAACCATTGTTTCATACCTGAGATTCTTGAATCGAGATTAGCATTCGGGGACCCTTCGTAAGTATTCTTTCGTTTTTTTCTTTATTTTATTGCTTTTCGAGTCAGAAAGTCAAACTTTGTTTGACTTTCAGCGTTGACCAGCTTATGGTCAATGCGAAGTTCGTTTGAACTTCGCAACGTGATTGTAATCACGATGGTTATAGTCCCTTGGGACTATGCCTACTGATTACCACGTTGTCTAGGGTCGTAGGGTAAGCGATCTGATAAATCGCTTATACCTTCGAACCCGACCCAGTTTGGTCGATCATTAGGATCCGACCAAATACATTGGTGACCATAGTATAGGGAATAACCTTCCGAGGTTATACCTTATGGTCACATCGTTTGAGTAGTTGTATGATAGGTAGTTTATGTGCCTTAGGTAAATTACCAGAACACCCTTTTCATGTATAATTGGTAATTAAGCATATGTAACCTAAACTTTTGTCACATAACTGATTATGTAACATGTTTAGGCATATAACACTTGTCATAGGACTAGTTAGGCGGTCCGAACGCGTTTCACGTGAACGATGCGTTAAAGTAGCATAAGCTACCTAAACGGGTCGTAATGGGTCGTAAACAATTATGTTAGGTTTCATTTAGTATGTAGGCTTTGTTAAACCAAATGACACGAGTCTCTACACTCATTTGGTTTACGAACCCTCATGCTACTCGATCTTCCGATATAGGTCCGGTTATTAACATAGTTACCTATATTAGGTGCCGTTGATTCCGTGATCTCTAGCATTGCTTGGTGGTTATCTAGGACTACTGAACAATCTCAAGTGAGTACATAGACCCCTCTTTTACTGTTTTCCAAACATTTTTGGGGTGGAACACATGTGCCTACTTGTTACTTTCATGCTTTCCATGTTTTCACATCAAATACCTGCTATGTTCGTTAGTACATTACAGTACATGATTTCTTTACATTTCATGCTAGGTGTGCCCATTGTGTGCATTACTTAGTACATCGTTTTACATTACGTTTCATGCTAGGTGTGCCCATTGTGTTCATTACTTAGTACATCGTTTTACATTACATTTCATGCTAGGTGTGCCCATTGTGTGCATTACTTAGTACATCGTTTTACATTACATTTCATGCTAGGTGTGCCCATTGTGTGCATTACTTAGTACATCGTTTTACATTACATTTCACGCTACGTATGTTCATTTGATTACATACTTAGTGCATCGTTTTCACATGCTTACATTTTTGGTATGACATTTGGTTTGTTTACAATGGAACAATACATTCATTAACACCGATCATGCCGTTCGTTAGTAGGTAGTGGTACCATAGGAATTGATAACTCCCGTTCCGGACATCCTGGGTATGGGGATGAAAGGAATGACCGAATTCGATATACATAATTTAGATAAACCTTTAATTTGTTTAAGGGTTTATCGCCACAGTCTCAAGGCTTGGATGTATGCATTTTAACAATACCGCATAGATGTTTGTATTAGTAAAGCATGCATTTATTACACAAAACATAACTTTGATTTAAACTATGTTTTACTTCAATACCTTGTTTTTGTGCATTTTACATATGGTTTAGTTGATATATTTCGCTTACCATACATGACATTTTGGTTACATATTACATGATCTACATTGAACATAAACATTTTGACATTTATATACACATTTGGTGGTTTACATTGGACATAGACATTTTGATATGGTTTACACAATAACACTTGACAATTGGTTTGTACATGAACAAGTTACATTGGTGGTTGTTTGGGTAAGTGATTTGAGTAACGAGGCGTGTGTAATATGATACAAACATGGTGGATACGCCGCTGGTACTTCCTATATATAAGTGTTTGTATAATATTACATAGCGTAACGTTATTTAAATCATTTCATTATAGACATATTACATTTTATACAAATAACATACTTTTCACAAGACATTGTTTTACAAAACAGTTTATCTTATTCAACTCATTTTACATGGTTATTCATTTAACCTTACATTTACTTATACATATCAACTGATCTTATCGTTTTTCAAATGAATTACAAGACAAAGCAAATTACAAGGTTCATGACTAAACATTTTCTTAAACACAAGTCATGAATCCTATTTTCACAAAACCTATGTATCTCACAGGCATTTTTATGCTGACGTACCTATTTTCACATGTATTTTCAGGAGCTTTTCCGTAGGATGTTGATCACGATACTAGGGCGGACCTGTGCCTTAGAAACATAAAACGAAGATAGACTTTGTTTAATTATGTTATAAACTCTTGGATTTCTGTTTGAAACAATGTAACACTTATGTTGATAAATAAAATACAACTTTGTATGCCATGGTTAGGAAACAATTAATTCTGTTACGACACGCCCCGGCATTTCCGCCGCGATTTGTTGTGTTACGCGGTCGGGGTGTGACATAAGAGTTGGTATCAGAGCCAATGGTTATAGGGAATTAGGTTATTAGTAATGCTTTGACCTAGACTATAACTTTTCTAGGACCCTAACACAAGTTATCTTGTGTTTAGATCTTAAAACATGTACATCACCTATCCTTAGGTGATTATCAAAACAAGAACCAAATTTTTCCGAAACGATTTTTGAAAAACAATCATCTGTTTTTGAATAAATTATTACAAGGTTTTGAACCCTCTATTATAAGGTTTTGAACCCTCTGTTATATGGTTTTGAACCCCTTTAAGTTTTCAAAATCTCGTCAAGGTTTTGGGTTTTAAATAATGTGAACACGTGCAAACTGGAAGGGTGAATGCCTGTATTCTGGGTTTTCTGTCTAGGCAAGCACTTCGTATATATCTCATCAGACGCGAGACCAGTTGTGCTTACCTGGGAATTCTTGGGATGAGTGTTCACTTATAGGCGAGCATGTCTTCATGATACATTATTTTTGACCCATTTACTTTGATTAGTCACTGTGTGTCGTTTGTTTGCTTGGTAATGCGGACGAATGACCACCATCTTTGCTTTTGTTGATTTTGTTTCATCTCATTCTTTTCATCCAAACATCTCACTCGTTTCCTTTCATGTTTTCCTCTTTTAGATTGCCTCCTCGACGCGAAAACCAGATAGCAACTGCCGAACTGGCAGAAATTATTGCGCAGCAGATGGCTGCTCAATTTCCAAATCTCTTTTCTCAATGGAACCAAGCCAACAACAACAACAACAATGTTCCATGCAAATACAAGGATTTTAACCAGGCTAAACCACTCAAGTTTAGTGGTTCTGAGGGAGCGACTGGGCTTCTTCAATGGTTCGAGAGCATTGAGAATACTTTCCGCCACGTGCAGTGTCCGGATAATCGCAAGGTCGAGTTTTCTTCGAGCGTGTTTCAGAAGAGGGCTCTCACATGGTGGAACGGGATTATGAGAGACCGGGGTGCAGAAGTTGCTCTCGCACAGACATGGGCTGAACTTAGAGCCCTTATGATGAGGGAATTCTGTCCTCGTCATGAGCAGCGAGCTTTGGAGAAGGAATTTGATGATTTGAAGCAAGATAGTGGTGAACACAGGGCATATACTGATAGGTTTGAGGAGTTGAGTCTGCTTTGCCCGACAATGGTTACCCCACTCGACAAGGCTATCGAAAGATACATCGAC